>JAIZAY010002003.1:0-12032 GCA_029531755.1 Holothuria leucospilota | reverse complement strand
CTAGAGCGCAAGAAAATTTTGGCCCCAATAGGCATTTTCAAGGCCGATTTACCGCATATACAAAGGGGAAACACTAGCAATATCATAAATATACACTTTAAAAAATCCAAAAATATCCTCAGTCGGGTGGGGGCTGCTGGGGCCTGAGTGTTGATATTTTTATTCAATTCCTGTTTTGAGAGTAGAAATTCACACTGAGTGAACTGTTAAGAAATGTTGATGTTATATTTTCTTCCTTTTTTCTTTATTTTCTTCGTTTTTTCAAGTTTTTGATTTTCCAGGGGGCAAGTGCCCCCTTGACCCCTCTCCGAACGCCCAGGACTGCGTATATAGCGTATGTCAGCTTAGGGTCAGTGACTACCAGCGAAACTATGACATCTTTGGGCCTTATGAGGACAAGGATTTTAACTTCCAAAACAATAACAAAAGGTGATCGTAACAAGCTGTCTCCTGGATAGAAAAAATAGTAAGTTTCTAATGTAACCAGCAGCTATGGTATGGCAATGTCCATATGATTTCTGGATTCCTTAGAGCCTGAAACTAATCTTATGAGATACCTTAACAAATGTTTTTCCATATGTGGTGTTACTGTGCAAAGCCTTGCGATAAAAAATCTTAGACGTATCTAACTTCAATACTAACTGTAACGTACCATTTTCGCCACGTGTAAAATCGTAATGATTGATCTGCACAATCTCTTCAACCGACGCATCACTAAAGCACCGTATGTTTTTAGACAGATTTTCCATTCGACTAGTTACATCGTCCTTTAATTTGTTTTACAGGGAAAGCTGCGAACAGTACTGTAATTAGGTTTTTGATTGAATGAAATACCTCAGTCATTAAAAATGGCCGACAAGTGTTTACCAGGGATACCATGCAAGTTTGACTTGTTATGAACCTTCGACTATGACGTTCTGTATAGAAAAATATTTCATTTTGTTGACACATTGTGTAAACAGACGAAACTACACTAGGCCTATAGAGAAGCAAGTTAAATTGTACCTTTGAACTCTGAATAGTTTAGTTTGCCGTTTTTAATATTGTAACAGAGAAAGAGCGACACAAACGTGCGGTAAAAACAAGAGGAAGGATAGAGATGGCGACCATGAGGGCTAGGGACATGGTACTTCAATATATTGCTGGGGGCCACATCCCCTTTAGTTTCAGCAATATTTGGTCAACGATCCTTTAATTGATGACATGTGTGAGCATGATAAAAAGTCCAACTCGAATAATTTGATTGGTGTAAGGAGTGCATTTATATAAAATGTTAGCCAAACCGTTGTACAATATCCTTGCCAAAGGGGTCCTGCTAAGATGTCTGCGTGTAGTGAGTAAGATGAACAAACAACTTTCCAACCTATACTAGAACCAAAAGGACAAAACGAGATTAATGTTTGTCCCATTCCTTACAAACTTTTTTAAGGAAAGATGCTATTGATGTTCCACCGTCGAGGGCCTAATCACGGCACCCTCGTCGGGAACATCTGCCAATTATCCACCTCGATATTTCACCTGTGTTTGCGGTCTAAAGGAGTCAGATTTTTCAAAATGATTCCAAATTTTTTGAGCGTTTCGCAGGTCATAGACTGTTATTTTCTTCGTTTTTGTTCAGTTAGATGAGATTTAACGACATACCAACACAAATGTGTTATATAGTGTCAACAAGATAAAAAGGTAGTTTAAATATGGTTTCAAATACGGTTCAAGTTCAAGTTTAATTTCAAATTCAGCTCAAATACGGTGCAATTCCTTCCCTTTAGTCGCCTCTTACGACAGGCGGGAAATACCGTGGGCATATTCAAAACCCCCAGCCCACAGAGGGCTCGTTTTTGTACAATCGGTACAATTGGGTTTTTATAGTTAAACAGTAACATTCTTTTATTCAGGGACGCCGAGAGTTTATTTAGTATGACTTCACATATAATGTGACCGATTTCACATCCAATTCGACAGGTATTGATTGTTTATCTGTACAATCGACAACCCTGTTAGTGCTACACAATGTATCATGTAGGATGGTGGTGTTGGTGGTAGAGCATCAGCAGGGGAGGGTGCATGGCAAAGGAGCATGGGCGTCAATCCTGGGGGGGGGGACAGGGGGACAAGTCTCCCCACATTTCGATGGGGGGACACAATATCAAATGTCCCCCCACATTTGCGTAAAAGAGTAGTGCCGTGGCTCTATTTGACTGGCTTTTTGAGTGGTATGTAGGTTTTTTGGGCAATTGTTAAGTGTCTCGATGCAGATTCTGAATGCAGATTTCGTCAGGGAAATCTTATTTAATGACAAAATTTCGGCGCGCTTCGCACGCAAGCGTCAAGGTTTGCACTCCTTCTCATGACCATTAAAAAGGTAAATACATGGAACTATTCTGATCACAACACTCTCCGAAAACAGACATACATCTCCAAACATCTGAAGGGGCCTCTCATCAATATGGGATCATTCAATCAGTGGCGTACGCAGAGGGGAAGGCCATTCGGTCATGCCCCCCTCACTTATTCCGATTTTTTTTTAAGTTCCTAAAAATACGTAAATTTTTTAACACAAATTTTACTTCAAAAGGTAGCATATTTGGCACTAGATTGCATGTAAGGACACCTTATTTTTCAAAAATTTTCAAAGGGGAGGGGGACACCTCATTGGGTCATGCCCCCATCACTGATGCCTATTTTTTAGTTCCTAAAAAAACGTAAATTTTTTAACACAGACTTTACTTCAAAAGGTAACATATGTGGCACCAGATTGCATGTAAGGACACCTAATTTTTCAAAAAATTTTAAAAGGGGAGGGGAACCCCTCCCCTTAGACCCCTCCCCTTAGACCCCTCCCCCAGGCCGGCGGTCACACAACATACTGCATGCCCCCTTCAGACAAATCCTGGATACGCCACTGCATTCAGTCTAATTTGTAGCATGATGTGGAAGGTTGAAAGTACTTTGTTGCCGCTGAACATTTTTCAAAGATTTTTACAGAGCGCTTCGCCGAAGCCATTATCGGTGGTGATTGTTAATACACTTACGACTTAAAAGCATTCTGAAAACGCCCTTGCTAGTACTTCACACCTTTTCTATACTACGATAAGCACCAAAAATATCCCAAAGATAGCACCATTTTGCATCTAAGCAACCTTAAATTAACAAAAATTTCTCAAAGGAAAAGCCCCCTCCCCTAGGACCCCTCCCCCAGGACGACACATTTATATAGTGACAAAGGAAAGATAGCACCGTTTTGCATCTAAGCAGCCTTAAATTAACAAAAATTTCTCAAAAGGGAGGCCCCCTCCCCTTGGACCCCTCCCCCAGGACGACACATTTATATAGTGACAAAGGAAAGATAGCACCGTTTTGCATCTAAGCAGCCTTAAATTAACAAAAATTTCTCAAAAGGGAGGCCCCCTCCCCTTGGACCCTTCCCTCAGGACGGCACATTTATGTAGTGACAAAGGAAGGATCCCCACTGCTGTATACAAAAACGCAGAGCGCTCATAAACAAAGTGCAATTTACACGTCTCCACTCAGTTGGAAAAAACATCCAGCCAGTCGGGATTTGGGACGGTCACCTTCAAACATGTCACCCTAGCAACGGGCCTGATCGGTTCCATGATCTCCGACAATGATCCACGCTGCGAAGCGTGGTTTCAGCTGTTTTGGGACATGGTAAAATAGCATCTTTAAAGTAATTCCGTGACAGATCTCAGTGATGGTCATGTTAACTTAACTTTGAAATGATAATTCTTGTTAGACAGGCCCGTAGCCAGGCCGGGGAGCGAGGGGGTCATGCCCCCACCCCCGTGCGGACCACTGTGCCCCGCTATACGGAAAGTCGTCCGATCGAAAATAAAATTTTAGTACATGTTAACGGTGACCCTGGTATGACACCAAGCGATTTGTAACCAAAAATGATCCCAAAAGGAGTTTAATAATGAACGTATTTTGTTCTCTGTAACAATTTTGTTCTAAAATCACATAAATTTTCGCGCGCTTCGCGCGCTTTCATCTTCAGTTACATATAGCTTTAACACCCGTTTCAGATATGTTGGCTTGATTTATAAATGTACAGGTTCTACAATTAGGCTATTGTTCTTTCGTGTAGGTGTGATTCCCGGAAAAACACAAAACTGAATCCACAAAAAATTCCATCCTCTTTCTCTTACGATCGGGAAGATTCTTAATTCAGACTCAACATCATGATAATCATTTTTGTATAAAAAGTAAAGTGTCTCAATGTCCAGGGGTGGTGGAAGGGGGCATCCCCTCGCGACCAGTCGCCCGGCGTCTTGGTTTTGTTCTTAAAGACAGACACTCATCACCCCAAAATCCCAAATACATTTTGGTTGGGAGAAAGCAAAATTCTCAATTGGTCATAGGTGAATGCTCTTTGATTGACATCAAAGCTCACAACACACGGCATGCGCAGAGAATGTTCTGGTTACATATTATGGCCTTGTACGCCCAACAGGATATGCCCTTAAGCAATAAACTAGGTTTGCGTCTGCACAAGGAGGGGCTCAACACAGTTTTGGAAGGAGTAACTTAGTCGGGAGAATTGGAACTGTCTAGGACGAAGAGGGCAGATTCTTCCATAGAAACCCAAATTTTCTAACTTTCCTTAATAAGAACCAAACATTTTCAATTTTTCTTCAACAGAACCCCGAATTTTTCGCCGGTCGCCCAAAATTTCGCGTTCAGTATCCAATCTGTAACCCATTGCTTCTGACGGGGCTTCGAGTTGCTGGACCTCTTAGGGGAGCTTGGTCCCTTCGTCGGGCTTATCTTTCTACCACCCCTTGCTGAGTCTGTATGCAGGTTTTACCGTGGTAAATAATTTTCCTGCAAAATTTCGGCGCGCTTCCCGCGCAATTCTCACAAGCGAAGTAACATCACCCATTCACCCATGAACATTATTAGAACAAAAATTCAAGTGAACTCTTCCAGTCAAAGCTAGGTGAAGTCTCAAAGTTAGATCCCGGACATCAAGGGGCTTTCATGTAGTAATCTAGTACCTTGAGTAACATTCGCTCCACGACGACTATGCGGTTTAAAGCTAAATTTACTCGTACCAAAAATCTATTCCAAAATTTATTTTTTCTGTTTTTTTTTTATGTAAAATTTCGTTCAAAGCAGAAATACGATAATGACCATCCGAATTGTGAACTTTGAAGACATTGGTGTGCTCTCACTGTCATTCAAAGTCCTGCTCAAAGCTCCATGCTAGTGTTTCCATGTTGTTAATTCGCCACATATTGGGGGAATTTCCCTCTGGGTCCTAACAAAATCATACTGGATCACACCAAGCCTGCCTAATGGCAGCCCCTGTTCCCGCCTCGCCGTTCGCAAAGTACTTGACCGGCTTCACCTGCGCTTGCTGACCTGAAGATATATCGTGATTATAGTGTTGTTCCCTTCACTTGTGGAGAATTTCTACGTCTCTGTAATGCAAGAGGAGGGGAAAATTTCCATCAGAAGAGTGAAATTTTCGAGCGCTTCGGCGCGCGTATGTGCACACGTAAAACCGATACATTTAAGCTATGTGTGGTAAGCTTGAGATATAATCACTCTGTAGTTCCGTCAAATTGTAATCCTGTGGTGGTACTACTGACAAAAAAAACATAATCTTCTTCGGTGCCCCTCTATGAGGTGTCGGTGCCCGCCTATATCAGAATTCCTGGCTACGGGCCTGTCATTAGAATAGGGCGTCAGTCATCATAGGGGGGAGGGGGAAAGGGCCTATAGGAGGACACCCCCTCTTCAAAACCAAAGGGATTGGTTTGTGCTAAGTCATGTATGTCCCCGTCCCCCCCCCCCAAATTTGAATACGGATTGACGCCCCTGCAAAGGAGGAAGAATGCCCCTTTCACAAGTTTCCTGCTCTGATTGGTTGACCGGTAAGGCCAGCTTAAACCACCGGCCTAGTAAAGGAAAAGTGAAGGAAAAAAAGGAAGAGGAGGAGACATTTGACATGAAAAAACCAAGCCGATGCAAAAGGAAGCAAAACATGTAAAATGTATTCATACTTTCATATTCTCTTGCTTTTCCCGAGGACATCGTTGATAATAGTAGCATCCTTTACTTCTTGAGTAAGTGAAATTATTCCAAAGCCATTCATTATAGTGGCGTCTGAAGGGAGTAAGTTCCCCGAGTGCTGGCTCATCGTCAGGTTAGTTTTCCAATTTCTTTGAAGATGAAGTGGATAAAGTGGATAAGGAAAGGTGTGTGAATATCGTACAGCGGTCACTCACCTCAACGGTTTGTCTAAATGAAGTTTTGTTCTTAAAAAGGGCGTTTTTCTCACAACAATCCAGTGGTATTAAACAAGGGTTTTTGACTGCTTTACAAGCATTTTGGGAGTGTGGTTGTAAACTTAAGTGCTGTATTAGGAGGTGTGTAAAAGAGTAAGAACTCCTATCCTGTGAACATTTTAGGAAAAACATAGCATTTAAATGCAAAATAGTGCTGCATTATATAGATATTTGAGGGTACTCTGCACCTTTCAAAACAAGTTTATTATACTTTTTATACTTTATACATTTAAGAGTCAGGTATACAAATCCATTGGCGTAGGAAAAGGGGGACAGCAGGGGCTACCGTCCCCGCACTCTGATTGGTAGGGAGAAAACCTCGTTTCGTCCCTCACTTTGGATGATATGCTGCCAAAATATGGCATTGAATAGGATGAAATTATTTCAAAGTTTGTCAAACATTGCACCATTTTGCATTCAGGGCGCTTTAAATAGTCAAAAAATTTCGAAAGGAGAGGGGGCCACCCCTCTCATTAGACCCCTCCCCGAGGACACTGATCACTAACATTCACTTTCTCCTGCCAACAACTTGCTTTACATGAAAATATTTTGAATGCAGAAGTTTGCTGAATTTCTGTACATTTCTCATGGTTCTTAAACAGTATTTGCAATGACGACAACTGTAGGTACAATATTGTACACAGATTGATTCCTGCGATGACTTGTCTCTGACTAGTAGAGGTGGGTTGAGCATCAAGGGGGCATCATATAGAAATTTCATATCATGAGTAAGGTACCATTGTGATGTAGGAAAACTTATGTAGGAATACTTATCAGGATATATTTCTCTCTACTGTTATACTTCTCTTTAAACATTTAAAGCTTTTGTTTTTATAAAAGCCACTGACTACTGCGTACAGATTACCGGAAAAATCTTGGAATCATTAGCAGAGGATGTTGTGAAAAAGTGGGGGATAATGGCCGCTTGAGGAAAAAGTACCGTGTGAAAAGTGTAAGTCAATGGGAACATTTCCAAACGTGGGGGGATGTATCCCCATTTTCCATCCCGGGATTTCCGCCTATGCTTGAAATGTACCCAATCGATCAAACTCCCATTTTTTATAGTTTACTGACTATGTATGGATCTGTAAGAGAGCTCCCTGGTGTGTCCAAACTCCCAAACCATAAATTTAGTTGACGAGTTAGCCAACGAAACAGAGTTTTAGTTCTTTAGACACGGGGCAATGGCTTTGCTCTCTAAAAAAAACTCTTCCGCCCCTAGAGCATTTTATAAGAACCAAAATCACTTGTGTCCCAATTCACCCAGACATACCAACCCCCAAACCCCCGCCCCGAATATGTCTTACCCACTCATAGGCGTAGGAGCCCAACTTGATTTGGGGCGCTGTAACGACTCGCTCGAAAAATATAACCAAAAATTTCTGCGCTCTCCACGCGCTTTCGAAAGGTTAATGTACATAACATATAGGCATGCATCGGTTATCACACGCATGCCAATTACACACAATAGCCCAATTTGCCATGTTACTACCTTCCATATTAGTTTTAATTTTAGCGGAAGTCGTTACAATAATAATATTAATCAGTGGCGTAGCCATGATTTCTCTCGTGGGAGTGAGGAGCAGGCATTATGTTGTGTGATCGCTGGCCTGGGGGAGGTTTAAGGGAAGGGAGCTCCCCTCCCTTGAAAATGTTTGAAAAATTAGGTGTCTTTACATGCAATATGGTGCCACATATGTCCCCTTTGAATTAACATTTATGTTAAAACATTAACGTATTTTAGGTACTAAAAAAAATCGGCATCACCCCCTCCTCTTTGGAAATTTTTGAAAAATTAGGTGTCCTCAAATGCAATCTGGTGCCACATATGCTACCTTTGAAGTAAAATTTATTGTTAAACATTAACGTATTTTAGGTAGGAAAAAATCGGCATTAGTGAGGGTGGGGCATGCCCCAATGGCCCCTCAAATACAACACTGATAATCATAATATAAGTTTAACCATTAAAAAAGACACTGGTGAATTAAAGGAACTGGGTAGCCACCAAAACAGAATAAATTCTCAACCCGCCGATTTCGTTACATCACATCCGTTTATGATTCTTGGTTTATCGATTTGATCCAAAACTGATGAAGCCATCCATGCATTGTGTTTAACACAGTATAAAACTCAACGTACGTACGTGTGTAGAATATTTCCGTTGCGTGCTTCAGTGCGATAAATTTAAGACACGCGACTATTTTGCTCATCATCTGCTGGGGGTTCATGGACAACATTGTCAATTTTGCAGGTAATTGAAACTGTTTTTCCAATGAATGAGTTTGTTTTTCGTGGTAGACCTAGGCGCTAACGCTAACCTAAGTTAGGCTAACATTAGCACTGCTATCGATCAGAACCGTTACAATTCAATTCAATTCATTTATTTTGTTTTATCACAACAATATATAAACATAGTGACAGATTATACAGTTAACAGCAAATTAATACAAATGGAATCGATTCAAAAATGTCTGTGCCAGAAGAAAAAGTATCGAACTAGAAATTCAAAAAAAAAAAAAAAATTGACTAATATCTTGCTAGTGGAAAATCAAAAATCTAAGAAAACCTATAGGAAAGATATCACTAAATTACATTGCAAAAATTACTTTAAATGAGAATTTAAAACGTATTAAGAGGGGTATTTTCAATATTAGCCTCACACTGTGGGTAAACATCTCGTTTGGTATGACGTTTTCATTTCGAAAGTACGCCGCTACCCGCTCCTTTACTACCTAATATACAGGTGCTGGTGCAATTCAAATCAGAACTACTTTATTTTAATCGATTACCTTTATCATCATTGCATTATTTTTCTTTCAGTACATGCCCGAAACTTCTCAGCATATTGCCCGAATTTTCACAAAAAAAATTTGGTTGAGGGGCTGCAGCCCCCCAGCCCCCCGCCTCCTACGCCTATGTACCCACAGGATGATTACCCTCCCTTTCAACGACATGGCTGGCTGGCTGGCTGGCTATCGGCCTGCATACTCCCTAAGGCAACTAATACACAAACAATATCCGATAATATCCACTGTGGTTCTATGAGAATTTCTATATAAGGCAAGAATAAACTAACTTTAGACTGCTATCATTGATCAGTATTATCATACATTGTTACGGTAAGTATGACAGTAAATTCTTATAAGTATACATCATAGTCATTTCCTGTTTAAATTTTCTTTGTCACTCTTTTCATTCAGTAAAGTTATGCTATTCATTTTATGACGTCGTTCAAGCTACAAAGTTACAACTTTTACGGTCAAAGATCATGAGTCGCCTACCGTAAGTCCTTCTAGTTAATCGAAGCCCACAGCTTCGATTGTAGGGATTGCTTTCGGGGACACGACTTTTTCGACTGCTTATCCGGCTCGGTATACTTTCTCGTGCACACCAGTTCAACATTAACGTATTGGCACAGCGAACAGCTACGCACGCGAAATGGCAAATTTTTCAAAATCCATCCGTCTACGTATACTCGTATGGCAAACTTTTCAAAATCCATCCGTCATGAAGTATACACGTTCAACATGGACGTATCGGCATAGGAACAGGTACGCATACGAAACGCATGCTGCTTACTAAATTCCAACCATGTAACCGAAAATACTTAATAGATTGTGTAATTTAATATGATCGAGTGGTTAATAATTATAATGATCGTAAAATAATATTCATACATGTTTTCAATACTTTTAAACATCAACGATCAACTAAGAAGTGCATTTTTCTAGTCCCTATTTCCGTTGGAAACATATTAACCGTTTACCAAGGGTACTGCGGATACATATACGTAAAACTTCCATATGTAACATGTAACAGAAGTTGTCTATACATGTACGTGACTTGCCCAGGCAAGGCGATGTGCAAGTGCAACGCATTGTGTATACCGTATGTGTACCTGGCAACATACAAACAAGATATGTATATGTGTCCTACTGTAGCCAACATAGTAAGTATATATAGCCCAATCTACAGTCAATAACATTAGCCAAAGGTAATTTTAAGTTTCTCGTTTTTTTAACTTCGTGTTAGTTTGCTTTGTTACAGTAACGATAGCGTCCGTTTTCGCCCCGTTGGAGTAATAGGAGTAATAGGAGCTTATAATAAGAGCAATAGGAACTTATAACGTTAGGCTTGTAGTAAACAAACCATCTGTGGCTCGCAAACAGTTGGGGTGCTTCTGGTACACTATAATCATCCATGGTACTACAACGTAGAAGTAATAGCCTACTAATTGTGTATTACCTAGGCCTACTGTAAACTGTTCAGTTCATGTGCATTTTCGACTTAGGGCCTGCAGTCCTAACGTAAGGAATGCAATGTAGACTAGTCATCCGGTATAATTGCAGCTTTTGTCAGTGTCGTCTGCCCGTACCGTTATCTGCCGGCAACGACAAAGCCGCATCGTATCCGCAGCGAATTGTGTTGTGAGGTCCTCTTCGTAGAATCGTAGTTTAGTAGAAACATCAGAAATCAATTAATGGCTCACAAGCAGCAGGGAAAGATAGAAGGAGACTTCACAAGATATATACAGTAGGCTAGATTTCGATTTCACAGTGATTATTGCAGGATTCTCTTGATCGGAATTACAGACGTTTGATCTCGTTGAATTACACTTCGATTGATCGGTATGACAACACACCACTCGCACTTGCACTCTGCCCCGCAATCCAATTACACACACAACGTACCTCAAAACAAGTCTCAACACGTCCAAATATGTCCAGACACGCCCAAACTCGCACCTCTCACATCTCACACCGTACACAACTCAGCTCACCATTCAACTCATCCATTCACCACAACATTCAAAACAACTTTCAGGAATTACAACGATTATATGGAAATGATGAATTAATTGGCGATAAATTACAGATCGATATATTACGACTTAGGAGTTTATGGTTGTCCTTGACAGTCAGTAGAGCTACGTACTGTATGGCTAAATCTGTTTGCTGTGTGACATTGTTGGTATTTCTCTACCAACAGTTTCAACAGTCATGGGCTTCGATGTACTTGCCTGCAAGTTCAGGATTTCTAGTTACAGTTGTCATTGGTTGATTCCACTATTTGTATTTGATGGATGCAGTTGTCTTAGTGAGTCATACATGCAACGCACAGTTCATCGCACTAGCATTCTCAGAAGACTTTGACCTGTAAGTGGTCTTTGCGATTTTTGAATGACTCTTACCAACGTCACTGTTTATACTTTAGCTTACCCTTGTTTAGATACTATTTGTGAAAATGAATTTATGCATGGTCTAAATTATGATTCCATCAGACATGATGTCAAAGATATTTTCAGTACTGTAGTTTCCATGTTTTGGCGTCCTTGAGAATGCCCGATATATCGGTCGCAATACCATGTACTAACACAATTTACACACAAAGCTACGTCTTCCATGCGTGACGATTTGCAGAGCAGTCGCGATACAAGAAGTCGACATTTAATTGCAGAGACGGCCTAGCAGTAACACTCTCAAACTTTATCTTATAAACGGTCGAAAGGATAAAAGACAATTATTGCAAAACAGCGCTTAGAGTATCAACCGTAGATTGGGCAACCTAAAACGAAGGTAACAGTTTTTTTATCGAGTAAAAAAAAAATGATTACTTGTAAAACAAGAGTCATGATTTTTTCTTAGGCAACGTTAAAACTGTAAGTGTCATCGAAACAGGAAGCAGCAGAGTAATGGAGCCTAGGTAAACGATGGGGGTAACAAT
>JAIZAY010001769.1:0-13233 GCA_029531755.1 Holothuria leucospilota | reverse complement strand
CATCCCTCCTTGCTTTATTGCCCAAAGGCACAATTCTTTAAACACAGTACCTAGTAGTAAAGCTCCTTTGCAACAAACTCCCCTCATTTAATTTGAGAATTAACTATCTGAATGTTTTGCTCTCATGTGGATAGCTTGTCAGCTTGCTCACTGTTGCATACATCTCAGTAGCACAGAGATGCTTATGACCCGTGAGGAGTGGGCTTTTGTAGCTTTGGTGGCACAGCTTGGATTAGACCTTTTTCATGTCAGTTAAACTGCTTTGACTAATCACACATCTTAGCCACACTTATGTGAGTGTTTTGCCGAGGTACTGCTCCCTTTTGCTGCATTGCACTTCCGTATGACTTCCAACCAAATATTTCCCACTCACTGCATAGCCAATTCCAAATTGGTTTGTTGTGGAATCGATGTTGACAAATATCTCCATCAGACACTGTTCACACTGAAATGGCAGTGTGCAGTGTCCAGTGGACATCCTACCAATTTAGTTACAGGATTGCAATATTTTAAATGACAATCTGGAGCAGTGTCAATGTCGCAAGTGGCTGTTCATTGAAAAAACATCAGTCTGACCGTAGACCCTCTGCCAAATAAAAACAAAAGTAGGCAATGGCCGAAAACACACTAGAATACCTACTGAGCTATCATGTCACTAACAGTGATCAACAAGTGATATTGTAAGTCGACAAGCCTCAGAACCTAGATGAAAACTGAGAGGAGAGCCACACGAGAACGAGCTCATAAAAGCATGTTTACTATTAAGTCATAACAGTTAACCAGAGTAGAAGATAGATAAAATCTTAGAACAACCAAGCCATCAGCTGAACTACATACGTCTATTATCATACAGTTATTTAACAGTGCGTTCTATTATCAGTGGTAGTTGATATGAGCCTTTCTTCTTTGTTACAGGAAAGAATATATGATGTGTGTTTTTTGTCCAAGATTACTGTCACCTTCAAATGTCCAGAAGTCAACGAACTTTCACATTTGACGTGATACTCGTACATAAGGACCGTTTCTAGCAGTGAAGGGAATTTCTGAACATTTGTCACTTTTCATCACAAGGGAAAACAATTTGTGCACTGGAAAAGTTATCACTGATGTAAATGGTCATATGACTGACGGCAAATATTTTGCATAAGATGGAGAATGGTAAATGACATTTTATGCAACTCAGGAAGTTACCCTGTTAATCTCCCGCGGCCAGAGAAGGGGAACAGGGAGGAACACACCACCAACCAACAAGACCCACCATGTCACCTTTTTAGTTTTCTCATCATAAGTATGGGACACCTGTCATTTACAAGAATGACTTCTAACAATCACAGAAAACTGGGGAAAGATAAAAGAGTTACATCTTTAAAAGTAGTGAAACTGGTCTTAGCTTTTAATTTAAAATGGCATTCTATCGGTGATAAGGGTTAATAAACGGGAGGTACAGACTCTTCGAATTTCCCTTGGTAGTACGGATGGGCGTGGGGGATGGGGGGGAGGGGGTTTTTATAAACTTAACACTTTAACACCCCATGTCTGTGTGAAGCCCACTTGTGTTATTTATTTATGCCTACCAAATTTGCAGTGGAAATCCACTGAGAGCTTCACACCAAAAGCCTGTGCAACTGTTTGTAACCACATATGTACACTAACATTATTAAGGCTGTATGGAGGCTGTAGGCACACCCGACAGTTGTGCTCACGTACATTTTCCAAACATTTCAAAGTTTGGAAAATTGTGAGGTGGGGTTTGAATTGGTCGTGTTGTATAAATAAAAAACGGGCTACGGTTTGGTTAAAGGTTTGACCTAAACAGTACTATCACAACCTTTTCTCTCCTTTAGGACAAACACTCACATTTCCTTGTAAAACTCTGTATGTCTGTTTCCTTTTTGTCGGGGGGAAGGGACCGATAATGCTATGTAGTAAAAGTCTGATTATTAAGATATCATAAGAGACACAGCAAAAAATAGACATAAAATGTGTTTACCACCTCTCAATAATAATTTCATAGATTGCTTTTTATACTTGAGAAGGACGTTTTAAAAAATTTTGAGGAATGATAAAAAATTTTTCTTCAATTAGTAAAAAACTCTCGTGCGCAGGAAGTGTTTTTTATTTATTTTGTTTTTTTTTTTTTTTTTTCTTAATTGATGGTACATAAATGAATTGTACCCTTTTGCCATGTGTTTAAGCTTTAAAGCTTTTTTTTTAAACATGCTTAAGTTCCATTTTAGGTCACTGCTGTGAATTCTGCTTCTGTCAACTGCATCACTAATATTAGATTGAATTAGGTTGCTTGGAGCCATTTCCTGGTGGGGGTTGGGGGAGGTGGGTAGGGGGGCAGAGAGGTATGGGGAGGTGGATTGACATGGGGGGGGCGAATGGAAACAATGAGGGTGTGGTTTGTGGGCGAAGAGGGATTGGGTAGATGTAATTACTTTAAAAGGGAGATACATCTTCTTCTGCTAATTACTCTATTACAAATTGATGTATATACAAAGAGTTTCTACTGTACAAGTGAGTGCTTACACTGACTGGTACTTTAATACAGTAAACTTTTCATGGTATGTAGATATGCAAAACATTGCAGTTTAGACAGGTGGTTTGCACTCATATCAATAAAAAACTGCTGGGAATAGGCGTCATGTGACATACTGACCATTGTGTAATTTTGTTAAACTTCGGTTTATGAAAATGTCACTCATACAAAAGTCATACAACCTATTGGATGGATAAACTCCTGAATATTTATGGTCTCTGAAAGTCATCGAAACTAGTAATGCAATTTGATAACAGTTCTTACTAAAACTACCTCTAGGTGGATGAGACTTGTCAAAAGTTGAAAAACTTTTATGAAATTTCTGATTTAGGCACATGCATATGCACTAAGGAAAAGCCATAGGTAAAGTACATGCTAAGAAGGACAATAAGAAGGAATTTAAATTAGTGCCTATAAGAGGTTGGGTGGAAAATAAATTGCAACAAACATTTGTGCACATATAATATAAACCAGGGCCTATTCTGGTGTGAAAACAAATAAAAAAAAAAAAAAAAAAAAAACACTTAATTGACAAACGATACATGAATGGAGAAGACAGAACAAAGATAAACACTGTTAATGGACACAGCGGTATCTGAAAAATGTTTATTATTAGACTGGGCTTTGTGGTTGGCAGTGGTGTAAAATGTGATTTTTTAAACACTAAGCATTGACCAAACTGTTATAAAAGTGTTTACTTAAAAAACAATAGTCATCCTAAAGAGGTATAGGTTGTTTCTTTTCCATGTGGTTGGGGAGTTTGCAGGTAGGGGGTTAGTTCTTAGCGTGGGGGGGCGGGGGGGGGGGGGGGAGGGCAGCCCTGACGAAACCGGTTTTGTATGAAAAAACGGACCTGTTCTGCCCCAAGGATTAAGTTTCCATATTTCTCCAAAACAAAGTCTTGCCCAATAAGATATATTCTTCCCCTAAACAACTCCAAGGTTTGGCTGCACCCGTTTGTCACTTTTGCCCCCAGTACCCTGGACTCAACCCCTGTGGTTTTAAAGTCCTTTATTTTGTAGTAAAAATAAAGCCTAACTCCATGGTCGTTCTGAGGGCTTTTTTGATAAGTCGTGTGTCCTATTTTTTATACACCCCTATTGGGAATAGGTTTGAGCGTTGGCATGCCATGCACTGCAGCGACCTTTTTTTTCTAAAAAGCTAAGCTACATCAGATGTACTGTCTGTGGGTTTGCTCATAAGTGGAACTCCCTCCTACATCTTTGTTGCTTACAGAAAAAGAAAAAACATAGGAATAAGAGGAAAAAAGATGGTTTAGCCTGAGCTTTGTTTACATTTTATCTCAGTTTGAAGCTCGTAGATTGTACTTTTCAAGTCTTGTATGTGGGGCCTGATCAGTGCTGCTGTGGTGAATGCCAAAATCAGCTGGAAAACCGCATCATGGTACTTGATTACTATATCCTTCTCTATGCAACCTGTGCCTCCTCCGAAAGGCTCTTGCTTTGTGTATTGTGCAGAATTGTTCTTAAGGTGGGAAAATGGAGGATATTCCTCAATCGTAGTCCCCCACCACACCTTAAACGGTCCATCGGTACTTCCCATATTTTTTGAAAACTCACTCATTGTCTGACTTCATTGTGTACTTGGTAGAAAAATAATTGTCGAGAAAGTCAGTACTGAAATGACTTTTAAACTCTTCAGTTTAGGCAGAATGCAAGCAGAATGACAGTGGCTTAAGATATTGTGAGTCTGTTACTGTGTCTTAAGTAATGAGAACTATTGAACTAGGACTTGACCCATTGCAGATATTTTTCCATAAAAACATTTACACTGCATATCATGTTTTTTCTTATTGTAAGCTTCTGTTAAGAAAGTTTTAAAATATTACTATTGTCTTCTAGCTTCTAAAGGTTTAATTTTATAATACCTTGTTGGCCAAGTAATGTTAGTTAGCATGTATATGAACATATCCCATCCAAGTCTTCTGTCAGAGAGACCCCAATCTCCATTAAGTAAGGACAGTGGTGCCCCCAGCTCTCTTCAACTTATTATGCTGCTGAAAAACTTAATAATTATCACACTATGATAGGGTGTTTGGTAGATTTGGATCCCATATTTTTGGGTGTTTGATTCACCACAAGGTTTGTTTTATCTTTAACTTTTCATCATGACCAACAGCTCAGTTTAAAATTTAAGCTTGTCAAGAAATATTGTTTAAATTTTGTCTGACCATCGACTAAAAAAGTGGCAGTGAGCATCAATGGTTGATGTTTTTTGAAATTTTGTAGTATACCATTACTTGTGTAAGTGATATTATAAATGAAAAAACTGTAAATACAAAGAAGCTACATGAAGCTTTTTTGACGTGTTGGTATTACCTGAATTGTCTTTATGTCTCAGCAGGATTCTTTCCTCTTATGTCTATTCTTATTGTGAATATCGCTTTCACAATGAACGCCCTTAACAGTTGGGAACGAACGGTCAGGTTTACGGTCGCCCTAGACGGAAACCACGGTGGGAATGCATCTTCCCTTACTTTTTGATTCCTTGCCAAAGGCAGGCAAGAAATCTTTGGTGATGGCCCATGTTTGTGTGCGTGTGTGTGTGTGTGTGTGTGTGTGTGTGTGTGTGTGTGGGTGTGTGCGTGTGTGTGTGTGTGTGTGTATGTGACGCTTTGTTTGCTTACATGATATCTCAAGAAGGGTAACTCTGAGGG
This sequence comes from Holothuria leucospilota, assembly GCA_029531755.1. Taxonomy (NCBI): domain Eukaryota; kingdom Metazoa; phylum Echinodermata; class Holothuroidea; order Aspidochirotida; family Holothuriidae; genus Holothuria; species Holothuria leucospilota. Next base: position 8,014 of record JAIZAY010001769.1, on the reverse strand, counting down.
ATCTCATACTTGGCATGTAGATTGCCCATATTGAGTACATGATCCTTATTGTTTTTGGTGCAGGTCAAACGTCATCTAGGTTCACTGGGGGTCAAAGTCTCAAAACCTTGTTTACTTTACACAATATCTCAATGTAGGAAGCTTAGATAGATTTCATACTTGGTATGCCGATGCATTATGGTGAAAAGGACCCTATCGTTTTTGGAAGAGGTCAAAGGTCATCTGGGGTTATGGGGGATCAAACTAAATACCTTGTTTACACAATATCTCAAGGTAGGAGACTTGGATATTTCATACGTGGTATGTGGATGCATTATGGTGGGAAGAATCCTGTTGTTTTTGGTGGAGGTCAAAGGTCATCTGGGGTCACGAGGGTGAAAGTCTCAAAACCTTGTTTACATGATATCTCAAGGTAGGAAGCTTAGATTTCATACGTGGTATGTGTATGCGTTATGGCGAGAAGAACCCTTTTGCTTTTGGTGGAGGTCAAAGGTCATCCTGGGTCACTGAGGGTCAGATACTAAAAACCTTGTTTACACTTTATCTCGAAGTAGGAAGCGTGGATAAATTTCATACTTTGTACGTAGATGCTTTATGGTGAGAGGAAGAACCCTATTGTTTTTTGTCTGGCCAAAGGTCATGTGGTTTTACCAGGGTCAAACCCTGAAAACAGTTGACACGATATCTCGACACAGGAAGCTTGGATAAATGACGCTTTTCACTCTTTGTATATACATTTGTTAGCTTGAGGGGAGAAACCCTATTGTTTTTGGTGGAGGTCACAAGTCTTTTGAGGTCACCAGAGGTCCAAAATAAACTGCAAAAAATGACATTATAAGGAGGTACAGACAAATCCCTTCATAGAAATCTATTTTTTCTTTTCATTTTTTGTTATATAAGTTTTGTTGGGGTTCAAAGGTCATGTGAGGTCAGCAGGGGTAAAATTGTGACCACATCATAGAAAAATATGTAGTAGAGAAGTATAAATTTGAGGGATGAACGTCTGTGTAACAAAGCACCAGGGGCCGTTCGTTATATAAATCGAATTCCGCAAGGTGGGGGGGGGGCGCCCGGGGTGTTATACGAAACTCATTTTTGGACCAACTACATTTCTTGGAGACCGACTCACGCTGACATAGTTGTACGACCCGAATTTTTAAAATTTTTTTTTTTTTTTTTTTTTTTTGCTTTTTTGTTTTTTTACACTTAAAATGTTGTTCCGAATTTTCGAGGACCCTTTTTTTTCTTTTGCTTTTTTTGCACTTGAAACGTTTTTCATGTCTGGTCTAATGTTACAAAGGATTTGAGGCCGACTTTTTGACCGCCACCCCCACACCCCCGTATTTACACCCCTGCAAAGCACCTCCCATTCGGCAAGGAATCACTAAGCATTTTGGCTTTCTGGTTAGAAATGCTGTCATTTGGCTGTCATTTTCACACAAAACTTTCCTTCAAGGGCCTCTGTTCACTTCTCTCCCCTTCCCTTCAGGTAAGTCTCCGAGTTTCCAGGGAGGTCATTTTTTTCTTTTTTAATCCGAGGCATACGAGACTAGAGGCGGAATTAATTTTGTCCCAGGGACGAATGAGGGCAATTTTCAGAAACTTCCACAGAAATGAAAAATGATAAAGAATACTGAGGTTAGGGTTAAGATTAGGGTTAGGGCAGAAATTGTAGTTGGGCCCATTCTTTTGGGGAAAAATTACGCAGACCAGACAGCTCCCCGGAAAAGTTTTCAGGAGGGGTAGGTTGTCTGAGGGCTTTTCGTCATGGCTCGAATTTTTTTAGGGTGGAAATTGTGGTGATAGAAAATGTCTGGGAAAATACGGTCGTTCGGGTGGAAGCTCTCTGAGGGAGTTAGTAGCTCTGTCAAATTCATCAACCTGTTACTGGTATTGAGGCGGTCAGAAAATTTTGTACTATGAGGTTTTGTCCCTTACCCTATGCAATGGTTAGGTCGGTTACATTTATAAAGTAGCAAAAAAAAAGTAACATCCGGATCGACGGAGGAAAGGGAAATTAGAACAATAAAAAATGAGAATTGAAAGAAGTGAAAAAAGAAGAAAGAAAAATTTGGGATTATTGACGAAGGGAGGCAAGGATGAAGAGAGCAAACAGATTTGATAAGGAAGGGAAAATTTTCAAATAATTTACTATGTGAAAAATCAAAGTCAATGGGCGATTTCTCAAATATTGGGGGGACATGTCCCCCTGTCCCCCGGGATCGCCGCCCATGAAGACAGGTGCTCTACACAGTAAAAGGCCAGGGAGGTATGAGCAGAGACAAGAATTGGAGAGTCCGGGTTAGGAGTTTAAACTTTGCCCTAGAGAGGTAAGAAAGCCTCGTTGGGACGAGGGAAAGAAAAAAGGCACCCTAACGTTTAGAAATATTTGAACGGTTTTCTAGGGAAAGACCGAACCCGAAATTAGGGAAGGGAAAGGGAAACGGATTTGAGGAGGGGGAGGCATAGCTAAGGGGACCGCGAAAGAAAATCAAAAGAGGAAAAAAAAACAAACGACAGGTAAGGAATGCAGGAGAGGTAAAGAAAGTTTAGCAGCTTGCGTATGCAGGATATTTCAGCCTGGGCGGTAGGATGCTTGACTTTAAATTTTGGAGTGCGACACGTGCCGAGCGTGGAAAGTTGACCTCTAGACAGAGGGTGACAGTAGACCAACTTTTTTTTACTCTTCCCACCCCAACGGGAAGGCGAAAGGGATCGAGGGGCGCAACACTTCCTGCAGGATGAAATAACGCGACCCCCTGGTCCTCTGTTAAGACGATTTTGCCCACTTTAAATAACAGATATATCAAGTTTATTGCCCTAAAATGGAAGGGGTGGGAAATACGGAAATACGTACTTGTTTACTGAGCAGACAGACTCTAGTAATTTTTTTTAATGGGTACAGTTTTAAGGAGGAGTGCAAAACCCATCAGGCCGTCCGACACCCGTCTTCAGTCCGACCAAGTTTTTCAGTCCGACACGTTTTCATTTCGGAAAAATGAAATACACGTTTTCATTCCGAAAAAAAAAAAAATACCACGCTTTCATTCCGGAAACAAAAAACAAAAAAAAAATTCAAAAAATAAAAAAAAAAAAAAAAAACCAACAAAAAGAAAAAAAAAAAAAAAACAAAAAAAAAAAAAAAAAAAAAAATAAATAAAAAAAAAACGAGTCTTCATTCCGAAAATAAAATACACGTTTTTCATTCGAAAAAAAAACGAGTTTTCATATCCGACCACGTTTTCATTTCCGAAAATAAAAAAATACTACGTTTTCATTACGAAAAAAAACAAAGTTCTTCAATTCCGACCACGTTTCATATTCCGAAAAGTAAAATACAAGTTTTTCATTCCGGAGGGACAAATATTTTAAATAACAAGGTTTTTCATTCACGCCGAAAAACCAAAAGAAAAATATATAAAAAAAAAAAAAAAAACGAGGTTTTCATTCCGAAAAAATTAAAAAATACACGGTTTCATGTGTGTATCCGGGGGCCGAAAATGGACATACAGCATGAACCCATAGGCCCCGGCGTAGGGGGGGGAAGCGGGAAAGAAGCGTTGGGGGCTTTAAGTCCCCCAGTCAAAAAATTCTGGACCAAGTATGATTGTGAAGTAATGCTTTCCTCCCCTCGAATCCACAAGGATGGTAAAACCCACTCATTTGGTTTTGCACGAACCCCCATCTCGTGTAAAGTTGTCAAAACTGTGCAGTAATTTTTACTTAAAAATTCACCACAATTGTTGCATCAAATCTGGCATATAATAAAGACCACCCCAAATACCCCAAACAAATTTCCTAAGTGGTAGGGGGCCCTCCTTTGAAAAGGACGACTCTCCGAAACCCAACAGTCCAGCCTCCCCCCATCATGCAATCTCGACACTGCTTTCCTCACGGCCTAATAAGCATAACAACCGTATCCATTCGAAGTATTGGTTTTTCTAAAAGTCTTTTTGCGTTTCGAAATGAAGAAGGAGAATCCCATTGCCATGGATGAGCCCTCCTGCTGGTTGTTGTGTTCCATGTGTGTATGTGTGTGGGGATGTATGTCGTGTAGTTGTTGTGACACCTGTGTTCTTTAACGCGACCCCTATATCTCAAGGAACAAGGGGAAGGGGGAAGCTTTGACAGTTCTCCACCAGGGACTTGGTTACACAGCGGTGCCAACCAAATAATAGAGAGGAGGATACCTATTGTTTTGATGATGGGTTTTATTTTTGTTATAAAAAAGGTCATCTAGCCCGGTCACCAGGACCCGTCAAACTCTGGAAAGAAAACCTTGTTAACACGATTTTTGGAGGAGGGATAGGAAGCTTTCTGGAGAATTTAAAAATACTTTTTTCTAACACTTTGTGTTAGCATTTTACCTATCGGTGACTATAATAAATGGACATCATGTGTATAATACTTCCAATGAACCACAAATTTCCAATCCGAAACCTACATGCAATTTTTTTTTTTTTTGCATTCTGGTTAAATTAATAAAATTTAATTTTACAGGGAGTACCCAAAGGAATTTTACCAAACTTTTAAATCACCTTTCACCGAACCTTCAGGAATTATCCCATGCAGTAAACACCACATTATAGTGATTCGATCCCCGCGGAAGCAGATAACAAGGCGGCCTGTAATCCTTATCTCCATCGGACTTTCTGTTGTTGAGAATGATATTAAGATTAAAACCAACGTCCTTTTTGCCAACTTTGAAAATTATTAGCATAAAATGTGTACATCGTTCTTAACTTCAAACACAACAACTTGTAGGGGCGATTTTTCTATTCAGTGCCATAGGAAGTAAGTTACATCTTTACTATACAAAGAAGCCACATATTTTGTATTCATGCCCCACCTTCTTTAAGAAAACAACATACTTTTTAAACCAGGTAACCCCGCATGATATTTTCCATTAAAGTGCTGTTCTTGTGAAAATGGCATTCTATAAATGTGTTTGGAAATGTTTCGGGATCGCCTTTGAACTCTCTTTAAAATAGCTCGAGAGATACTTTGGCCGTCCTAAAAGCCTATAAGCAGGGTATTAGCACTTTCGGAGACCTGCCTAACATATGGCCAAAATCGAATAGGGGCTGGGGAGTGTTCCCGATGGACTCGAACATAGAAGAGATAGGGACAATGAAGGTGCCGGCACTTCCCATGTAACTCTAATTTGCAACTTTTATTTTTATGCTACCATCACAATGATGCCGACTTTATAGCTGAAACCGGCACCATTGAACTCCCCGGTCTATCTGTAAAGTTCACAGTGACGGGGTGACCCCCACCCGCATTGCATTTTTTTGGAGCTTAATTTAGTTAAAGATACTGAGGCCGAAACAACGAAAATGACCGAAGGGATGGAAAAACCAACTCCCCCCTATGTAGATTGTGTCGCTACGTATCTTCTAAACAAGGCGATCTTGTAACGTCTATGTGTGGGATGTAGTATTTTCGAAAACCAGTTACAAACACATTTGTTGTAAATTAAGATAGGGTCAATTTTCTTTAACCGCCAGAGTGCCACAGCAGGACTTGTTGACCCTTCCTTGACCTCTGCTGTTCACCTTAGTAGCCCTTTCCGGCTTCTTTCCTCGTTACCTGTCATGGGGTTATATCGGTGTTGGTGACGTGTTCACTTGACAGTCGCAGCTGCCACGGATTAGCTTCCCTGAGATCCCCACAACCCCCCACAACCTATAAACCTGGGTGTTGACATCATATTACTATTCGAGTTGACCTGGCTTGTGGTCAGTTGTGAGTAATCCTATATGGCTCTTACTTACACCTGACACAAGCGCAAAAGGCAATTGACGGGAGAAGATCAAGAAACTCACTTCCCACCTGTCTTCATTCAAGGTCCATGGTCGGCGGCGGGTTGTGTTTCAAGAATTATCCTATATACCCAGGGAGGTAATTGTGGGACTTTCAAACCACGTTGTAATCGCTGGTTTGATTTTGAGAAACTGAGCAACACTAAATGGGAAGGGGGAGAAACATAGGGGGGGCGAAAAAATAGCGGGTGCCTTTATTGTTCTAAGGACCCAATACTTCTCATGCATAAAGGGGTGACGGGAAGAAAAAGTTGGAAAACGACATAAAAAACGTGTGAAGGATGCAACTTTTGCCCTACATTAATTTGAGGCAAAAAAAACCCCGCGATCATTCACGTCTAACACCTGTGGTGCACCAAACTGCCTGGGTGGGCATCCAGTGTCGCATATCTTCACACAAGTTATGATAAAAAACGACCCGTATAACAACTGGTACATTGCGCAAACTCTCACAATCACCAAAAAGTACAATTATCCCACAACAGCCAGAATGTCCCGAAAATCAAGTAATTTATACTGGCCCAATTAAATTCGAGCACAGAAAATAATGGTAGTGACTACACGCAAACTAACACCAAATTTTGTGCGTTTAAAATTCACTTAATCATAAAACTATGCTATTGATGAGCCAATTCTGCCCTCTCTCAATATTTTCTACACTCCAAAAACAAAATAATACTCAACGACGAAAATATAACGAGGGGGAACCGAGAAGAAAAAGGGGGAAAGAGCATTAACACAATCGTGGTTATAAAAACAACAATTTAATGGCCCATCTGTGGGGGGATCACAAATTACCCCCACACCTATAATTTAACACTTTTGTGTTCACTATCATACGGGAGAAAAAAAAAAAAAAGAAAAACCTTACTTTTAGGTAAAACGCTGCGCAATCAAAATTTATATTAAGATAAAGAAATCAACCTTTTCTTCAAAGCGGAAGAAAAAATTACAAACCGAGAAGTCTTCTGTGTAGCCAGATATAACTTCTGTTATATTTTAGGGAATTAAATAAAAAAACTCATGAAAAAAGATTGCATTTGTTTACAAGAGGAAAATACTAATTCAATAGCAATATTATTTCGAAGTATTTTTCGAGAAACGAGGTTAATAGAAAAGTCGGACTTATTTGACTGTCGTTCTTTCTTCATTTGTAATGAGAACATATTCTACTAACAAATGTGAATATCAACACGACACGAACGTTGTAGACATCGTTACCAATAGTTTTCGCATATGCGCACCATGTTGGGAGGGAACAGGGCAGCCTTTACCAAAAGAAATACCTAAAATGACCCCTCCAAACACCGACCTTTTCTCCTACAATTACGATGTGGTCTAAATGTCCTGTGATTATCCAAATACTTGGGTCCTCAAAACATACGATGAACTTTGATACACCAAAAGGAAAAAAACGGTTTTTTCCTTCAAATTTATGCATGGCGTCATGTTAACATTGCCTCTAGCCTATAATCGCCGTCACCAGAACCATCCGCGCAATAAAATTTTTTGCAGAAAATTCGGGAAAAACCCAGGAATTGCACTGGGTGTCTCTTGTTTTCCGCGATTGGCAGGCTGACACGGCATGCCATTTATATTCTTTGTTAGAATCTCATCAGTTGCTGACTTCCCCAACTGCTTCCTTGTGTTCCGTCGATCAGTTAAACGGGGACAAACCATATTCAGGGCCCAACCTCAAAAACGTTTTCTGTCGTTTCTGCAGAAAAATGACATCACAAATTATTGCGCATTCCTCCCACTTATATTGACGTGAATAAGCTTACTAATCTAAAGATCAGGAATTTTCCTCGTGGAGATGGGCAGGAGTTGGACATTTGGATGCCTTTTTCTTGAAGTTCAGTAACTATACTTTTGAAATTTCACACTTAAGGAAATACTTTAAAGTAAGTTCCAAGTTGCCTCTTGTGGAGAACAAAACTGAAACTCATTATTAAGTATCTCCAAAGGGACCACGAAGGCCTGGAGAGTGGACCAAAGGATTGCCGTGGGGGTGAATTTGCACGGAGTAAGAGGCAATGAAGTTTTTTCCCGCTTAAAAGCATAAAAATCTCAAAAACTCAAATGGGATTTTGATTGTTGAAGGTGCCAACTCTTAATTTAGAAAGAACTGGTCAATTAAAAGTGCACACTTTTAGCATTCAGAAAGTGTTCTGATTGCAACTTTTGGC
>JAIZAY010002002.1:0-12039 GCA_029531755.1 Holothuria leucospilota | reverse complement strand
TTACCCCGAAAGAAAAAAAACCCCCTTTTAATGCTTTCTTAAAAAATTTTTTGAAAGGTTTTTTAAGATTTGCCTTTTTTTTCCCCCTTTTTTTAAAAAATTTCCCTTTTTTTGAAGCCATTTTTTTAAAACCACAATTTTCCAATTGGCACCCTTTTAAAAAAGGTGGGGGAACCAAAATTAGATTAAAAACTTTTATTAAAAAAATTTGAAAAAATTAAAATTTTAATAATTTTAAATTTTTACCCGAAAAAAAAATCAAGTTGGGGCCAACCCCCGAACCCCGAAGGCCCCTAACCCCCCGTTTTACCATTTTTTGTGGGAATTGTTAAAAAATTTAAAGTTCCCTTGGGTTTTTTGGGATTTTCCCCGGGGGGGAGCCCCTTTAATTTCTTTTCGATCGACCTTTAAATTTTTAAAAAAGGGGGAGGGGGGCCCCCCCCGCAAAAAATCCCCCGGAAAACTATTTCCCCCATTGGAAAACTTTGTTTAGCCTGGGGTTCCCGGGGTTTAAAAAGGGGGCCCGGGGGGAAGCGATTCAAAAATTGGGGTTTTGTTTTAAAAAAGAAAAAAATTCCCCCCTTCTTTTTTTCCCCAAGATTTTAAACCTAAAAATTTTTTGGGGGTTTATGAACCAAGGGGAAAAGGGGGTTTTTGGGGGCCCCCTTTTTTGGGAAATTTTAAAAAGGGGAAAAAAAGGGAAAAAAAAACCGCAATTCCCCCGGGGTTTAAAAATTTTTAGGTTTCATTAAAAAAAATCCATTAAAACCTTTCCCGGTTTAAAATTTAAAAAAATTTTCCAAGGGGGAGGGAAAAACCCCCCAGCCCCCCAGGAAGATCAAAAAATTTTTAAAAACCCTTAAAAAAACCTGGTTTTTCACCCCAACCTTTTAAAAAAGTCGCCAAGGATGGGGAAAAAAATTGTAAAACATTTTTTTGAATAATTTTTGAAAAAATTACCATCCTGAAAAATTTTTCCCCAAGGTATCTTAAAAAAATTTTGGCCCGGCCCCACCGGGGTTGGGGGGGGCCCCCCCCAAATCGTTTTTTTTGGGGGGGGTTTTTTTCCCTGGAAAACAAAAATTCCAAAAAGAAAACAAATTTCCCGTTAAAAGGGGGGTTTTGCCCCGTAATTTTTTGAATTTTTTCTTGAAAACCCTTTTTTTTATTTTTGGTTTTTTCTCATTTTTTATTAAAAAAAAGAATTTTTTTCCCAAGGGAACTACAAAATTTTTGGGGAAAATTTTTTTTAAATTTTTGAAAAAAATTTTTTTAATTTTTTTTTAAAAAAAAAAGGGGTTTTAGCTTTTTTTTAAAAAACCCACCCTTGGAAATTTTTTTTTTTGTACAAAATTTTCCTTTGGGGGAAAAACTTTGTTCTTTAAAAAATTAAAATTTTATTTACGGACGTTAAAATTAACAAAAAAAGAAAAAATATATTTTCTCAAAATCTTTAATAAAATCTTAGTTTAGAGTAATATTTATCAAATGAACAAAAACGATCCAAAACCCATTAGTGGTTTTATAATTACATTTTGAACACCCTCTAACAAAATAAAAATTTTTTCCCCTTGGTTAGGATTAAAAATTTTTTTTTTTTGAATTGTTAATTTGATTTTAAATTTGGAAACGTTTCCCTGTGGGTTTCTAAAAAATTTCATTATGGGCATAAATCTTTTTTTAAAAAAAATTTCCTTGGGTTTTAAAGCTTTTCCGGTGTTTTTTAGCCGTACGTTTAGGGGTTTTAAAAAGAAAACAATTCATTGTTTTTAAAATTAATCCAATGGTTTTCCAAGGGTCCTATAAACAAATCCACTTCAAGGTGAAAATTTGGTCATGTTTGGGAAAAGGATTGATCTTTAGATAAATGGAACCCATGCACAGTTAACTTTTAAATTTTTCTTAAACTAAAAATTTTTAAAAAAGGGACATTGTAATTAAATCAATTCCTATAAAGGGTGAAATAAATTAGTGGAATGAATTTTAAAGAAAAAGAAACACTTAAACAATATTAGATAGTTAAAGTTTAAAAAAATTTGGTAATTTTTTTTGGTTAATTTAAAAAAAGTTTTTTTAAATTAAAAAGGGAAAAAAAGACCCAAAATGAAGTAAAACCATTTTTTTTAAAAAACCAAAAAATTTTTCCCTGTACGGGAAAAAAGTGAGGGGCTAAATTATTTTTTGGGGGAATTTGTTTTGCGGGGGGTCTAGTTCTTATTTTAATAAAAAAATTTGGGGCAGGACCCGCCTAAGGTTTTGGGGGGCCCGGGCCCCAGCCCCCAGTTTTATTTAAAATTATCTGGGGAAAAATTAAGTTAGGGAAAATTTTTTGTTCAAAGCCAATCAAATGTTAAATTTAATTTTTGTTTTTGGACCTTTTTAAACATTTTTTAAGCGGGGGGGATAAGGGAAACGTGTTTGAGGTCTTTTCTAAGGAAAAATTTTTGATTTGGGGTTGGGGGGGTTTGGGGGGGTTTTTTCCCCCCCCTTTGGAAATTTTTTTTTGAAAAAAAGGGGGGAAATTGAAAAAGGGAAAATTTTTCCCAAGAAAAAAAAATTTTTTAGGGGTAATTTTGTTCAGTTTTGGGCCCTTTTTTTCCCTTTCGACTTGGGAAAAAAAGGGGGTTGTAAAAATGGCCCTTTAGGGCCCCTTTTGGAGGGTGAAACCAAAGCGATTTTAAAAAAAAAACCTTGGGGTTTGAAAAATTTTTTAAGGGGGGATATTTTTTAAAAAGATTCAAACAAAAATTTTTCCCACATTTTAATTATTGTATCCCTTACCCTTTTTTAAAGGTTTTTCCGGGAAACCAGTGCAGTAGGCCCTTTTCAACCCCCAATTCGTCGTGGCCTGGGCAAAACCCCAAAAAGGGGGGCCCAAAGGGTTTTAAAAAGTAAAGAATTAAGATATAAAAGTAAAGGTATAGGATTTTAATTTCAAAAAAGATTTTAACAAAACAGGTCACGCAACCACTTTCAGTCCGTATAAGGTTGTTTTGGAATTGATTAATTTCAGACTCTAATTGCTTGTGCCATTGAGAATAGACCTAGTTGCCAACGTTAAGGACATTTGTCAGGCGGCAACCCCGACTTGAGGTTAAAGATATTCGGTGTAAAATTTATCATGATTTCATTATTTTTAAGAACACCTAAGATATTCAGGTAAAAATTAATTTTACTTCAAAGCAAACTTTTTAATTCCAGTAAACGCTGGATCAGAGGCAATGATATTTTTCAATAACAATTTTGTGATTGGGTGGGAATCTGGGAGTTTCCAGGCTTTGGAATGATTGGAAGGTTTAGATGACAACGTGCTATGGGTTTTTTGCCTTGTTTCCCAAATTATGCGGGTAATTGCTATAAATTTTGTTGAAATTCAAATGTATAATGACAAAGAATATTCAATTAAGATAAAAAAGGACCGTCTAGCGCCCACTTCATTAGGCATTCTGGACATGAAAGCTATGAGTTTGAATGATCTTTTTTAAAAATAAAGTTTAAGGGGAATATTTTGTTATAGCAAATTCAAACAGCAGAAGCGTTTGGGTTGCCTATGTAGTCAGTCCCTTTATTAAATTTGATAAAGAGGCAACCATAATTAGAAGTTACAATCGATTTTATCAATCGTGCCGGGGAGGGTAAAGGGGGGGTGTCCCCGGTCCTTGTTTTGGAAATTAAAGGGGCCTTTCCAAATTGATTTTTAAGGGTTGCCCTAATGAAAACTCAAAATTCCAGGGGTTTTTGTTTCAGAATGTGTAATGCACTGTCGAACCAAAGGGGCTGGAAAACCCCGGGGCTTGGCCCGGGGGTCCGGGGCTTGGGCCCGGAACCTTGGTAACATAACCCCGGGGTTAATTGCCATGGTGGTTTTCATTTGGTTAAAAGTTACAACAAATTCCGGGTTTTAATTCTATGGTTAGGTTCCCCAGGGCCATATAGTTCAAACTGAACTTTTTTCAAATTGAAAACATTTCAATTTTAATATAAGAAAAAAGGGTTCAATACTAAGGTTTGGGCCCTTCAAAAGTAGAAAAAGGTTGAATTTAACACAACTTTTCAAAATATGCTTTGAACCCGTCTAAAAATTTGGGGTTTTTATCTTATTCGGTGTTAAAAAATTATTTAAAGTAAAACTTTTTTTCCAGGATGTTTGGGAAAACGTTTCCAGTTTGAAAAATTTAAAGTCAAAGTGGGTTGGGAAACTGGGAAGGTCCCTTTAGGGTAATCGAGTTGCTCCCAGGGAAAGAAAAAGTAGGAAAAAGGTGAGAAGTTTTTTTAAAATGTCACAAGCCGAAAAATATAAAAAAATACGAGCCGTTAATTTTTCCGATTCGACGCTATTAGTCCCTTCACACCGACCTTGTACGATAGCCTTGAAATAATTTTGGACGGCTTAAATTTGGCAATAGTTGAAGAGCAAAACGAAAGCAAACGGAAAATCCCCTTTCTCTGAGTTGTCCCCAGTCTATTTTACTTTACTTTTAAAACTAAATTGTCAAAACTGTGCCGTACTGATAAAAAGACTGAGATAAAATGTCAAATGCAAAAATGAAATGTATTGGACCGGTACCAACTGTGACCATGGAAGTCGGTACTCCAAGCAATGTGGTCGGTCCAAACTCTGTTGGCCTCAAAATAGTGTCCCCAAGGTCCCCCGCCCCCCCCGGAAATTCGTGTCTATTACGGCCCCTGAATATGACAATGTCTTTCTTAGGGACTTGGATGATCGTGCATGTCAACGGAGTAGCTAGCTGTCAATCTGTTCACCCGCGCGTGAGTCTTGTTGGACATCCAGTGTACACAATTGCATGATCCGTCCTTTAGCATACCGGACGTTATTTCCGCCTGACACCGTCTTGAAGAATGAACAGACGGAAGAGAGTTTCGCATTGGCGCATGCGCAGATTCGATTTTACCGCTCGAGTGGGGGGTGAACGTTCTGCTGTTCGCTCATCCTCGTCCGTCCTTGTTTCGTAGCTCTGTTAGTCGTGTAGTGTACGGCTGGCCTTAAGAGTGGCACAATCTAACTTTTTTACCTCCACTTATATTGATTGCCCTACTTTACCTTTTCAAAGTAACGTCCTAAAGTTAGGTCTACTTACACCCGGTTGACTAACCTAACCAAGTCTTAGTCCCTAATTAACCTTGTCCATCCCATTATGTTTAACCACGTTTACTTATTGTTTTGAATCCCGACCTGAAAATACTGTTTTGGCAGTTCATCTCATTACACTTGTCAACATCAAACCTAATAGTCTTCATATACGGAATCTGGGATTCGTCGGGGTATTATGTCAAATGAAGCATAAACTTCTTTCGTCCCAGTATATATCACAAACATAACAACTTACAAACAAGAATAAGACTCAGACTCTGTGGAGATTCGCCATGAACGGTGGGTATCGTACTCCAAGTAATATGCCGCAGGAAAGGTGTAATTAAGGAAGGAGTTCTGACTGAAACGTAAATTGATGCTTATCCTATTAGATCCTTAAGCGTGAGGAGAAAATCCTTCTTAAGAATGAATCATGCGGTTAAAGAAAGTAATTGAATTCTCTCATCCGAACCTTGGGCTGTTCCTCGCTTCACACTCAACATCTGCAACTCTGGGTCTGCCAATTCGTACAATCGGATTCCATGAACAATGCTTTGAGGTTGCCCAACTAAGTTGCCGACCTTCAGTATCGTGGGGATCTCACACTGTTCTAGAAACTCGAAAACGACTGTTTAAATCGCCAGAAGCGAAGAGGGGGATGCTAGCAAATCGCGCTCACAACCGGGGGTGCCCCTCGCGTCGGCCGTGCCATTTCCGCATCGTAAAACTATAGTTAAGAAACAGGAACGGGAACGGTGGTGCGAGGGACGTTCACGGTCGGGCCATTTCCGGGCACGATCTCACTGCCACTGTTTACCGTCCTGTTTCGTAAGCTCCGCTATTGTGCACCTAGGGAACTTACACTATCGAGCTGCTGTGAATGGGGCACGCGACTTAGGGGTAATAGAACCGTCACTATCGAAGAACGAGTGTGCTGCTCACTTGCTTAGTAGGTTACTAGAAGCTAACAGAAGACAATACAATGTGTCGGCAATTCTTTGGCAGTGAATTTTACAGTCCAGATTCCAACCAAATTGCGTACCCAAGTGTGTTCCGTCTGCAACTGGCCAGACCTACACGGTGGGTTGACTTCAGCCCTAAATGAATCGAGAACGACATCTCCATGGAAAATTCAGAGTACAGAGGGATGAAAGAAAAGTGGTGCCCATGACCAGTGAATTTCCTAATAGCGGCGCTATAATTGTGTTGATGGTCCGGGGAACCAGTAACTAACCTACCTTCCCCAAATAATGTTACAGATGGGCAATTGACCACTAATTTTGGTGTATATTTACCGATGGTCGTTCCATCTATGAGCTAATTCTTGGGCCCTGAACATACAATTCTAATTAACAGAGGTCCGTAGACGGAGATGAAACTGTTTGCAAAACAAGAATGATGCCTTAACAATAAGACTAAATTAGAATAATGACTTGCTGCATTTCTATGAAGCCGCATTTCAAGAATGTAAACAGATAGGACTTATAACCACTTTATACCACTGTATAACTTTCCATATATTAAAATAATACAGTTAAGAGGTGTTGAAATGATTTTAACGAAGCAATTCTGCTGTTCTGTCGGACTGAAAGTGTAGTTGTTTCCAGATCGGGAGTTATTGATTGAAACAACAGCATGAGGCTTGAAAACAAATATTTTCTTTTGACCATAACAAGCCATCATTCTGAGGTTAATGAACATAATATTATTTTAAGGGTAAGCCAGGAGCAATTCCGCATGGAATTTAACAGTTTAATATATGAAAAATGTCTTTCTATTGCCAAAAGAGGACCGTACACAATGAAGATACTAGTTTGTTACTTATTTTAATACCAATTTTTCTTTGGGTTGGACTACTTTCGCTTTCCTTTAAGTTGTAGCCATATTAATGAAACCTTAAAATCATGATGATTCTACTGGTCAATATCATAATTTTGAAAATGACGTAAAGGTGGACATTTCAATAAAGGTTCTTCTGTAATGAGCCTAAAAATGTTATCTCCTCTGGTCCACAGACTAGTAACCAAAAGCTATTGTTGTATCACATGCAAAGTGTGTTATGTATTGTTAACAAATAAACTAAAACGAATTATTACAATTCTTATCTCGTAAGTTTGTCTAGAAAAGCGGACTATACTCTTCCAAAGTCGTCGCTAATAGGTTGTTAAAAAGAATCTTATGGTTGTAACGATTTGTTTAGAGTTGTTTTGCCCCTAGTCATGACCCAAGATGAAAGCCATTTTACATCAATCATCACATGCATTTTCTTCTATTATAAAGTGCACACTTTGAAAAAGAGGTGCCGAACCGTGCAAAAACGAAGCATGGGATATTTTCCTTTATATTTTCAATTTCGGGACCAAGGTATTCGTGTCTTACGTCTTCCTTAGGTTCAAGCAGGTACTGAAGGCGATCTTTTGTTTGTATCTAAATTTTTTCTCGTTTACAGACAATGTTTACATTGTTTATGCTCTTTTCACATTGTTTTGGCTCGTTTGTGTCTGTGTTAGGGGAACTTACACTTCGTAATGTAAGTTTATGTTAAATTTTCTATAATGGTCGCTCCTATAATTTATATGGTTACGACACCTGTTTTGTATCCCTACTTTAGTCACTAATATGACAAATATATGTTTTTGACAGAAACTGCATAAACATCTAAATAACAACTTACAAGCCTACAAATTTTCATCATAGGACGAGCAAGTTGTATGAAGTCACTTAAGAACGTTACTAGATTTACTTGTCCTAGAAAAGACAAAAAAGTGTGTGGGCAAAAGTTCCAAACCGCACGTGAAATACAGTAACCAAAGAGCGTGTGGAAACCAAACAAAACGAATGAATGAGATAGGGAATGAAAAAATCAGAGGCGTTGTGATGTTCAGTATTTTTTTGTATGCAATGCGTGTCTTAAATAAGACAGATTGTCAAACATTTCCGAAAGCTGGGGTAAAGTAGGTAAATGTGCGAAAATGTGTGGATAGTGTTTTTACTGCGTAAAGACACTGAATATTCGATTTTTGGGTCGCTAGCAAAAGTTTTGGCATACTTTGTCCTGTTTTGCCACAATTTGTCAAACGCTTGACACTTTTCATGTGTGATAATATGCATGGAAAAGGCGTGGTCCTGTGGTGTCAATTGGTTCCAGATACCCCATCAATGTGTCACCACTCATGACCGACACACCTTTTTTTTTCGTTTGTGCATTATTTCCCATGTGCCCTGACACTGCGACTGTGTGTATTCACATGTGCAGGGCCGTAGCGAGGGGGGTGCGGGGGGTGTCCACACCACCCTCCCCACTATTTGGTAGTGTCCGTCGGCAAATTTTTCGGGCTGTTCCCAAAAAAAGGAAGGGAAAGGAAAAGAAAGAAAGAGGAGAGGAGGAAAAGAAGAGAGAATAAGAGAAAATAAAGGGAAGGAAGAGGAGGGGTGGGAAAAGGAAGTAACTGGAGAATGAAAAGAAAAATAGAAAGAGAGACTTCCAGTCTGTTATCGGTATTGTATCGATTTTTGGCTCTTCGCTAATTGGCCCTTGAAGGCCCGTCGGCAAATTGCTTATGCATGTAACGGCCTTATACGGCCCGTATCAACGTCCGTCGGTGTAATTGGACGAGTGCCTAGTTCTTCGGGAACTCGGGAAAGAAGGAATTAACGGCTTCCGTATAGGTTCACTTTTTCGGGTCCTGTGACATTCTTGAAAACCCCTTTCCTGCACATTATTCCTCACTTTTTATCATCACTCATGGGAGCAGCACCCGATTAACCCATAGAGAGGGTATCCTTTAGCCGTTTTCTAAACCCTAACCTTGACTTCAACACATTTTGCAAACCTGCTGAGGAGCCGGTTTACCCCACAAAACAATCCTGGGAAAAAATAGCTTTTAAACTTTTAATAACTTTTGACACCGAAGAAATGAAACAGATTACAGAACCCATCTTTAAGATCCTGCGTTCAAAAGCATATATTTGAACGCTTAACGTCCTGTTTAAGACTCTGACACTTTTTCGTCTCCCTTTTTGAACGCCCGGACTGGCCAATCCACTTATCGTATTTGCGCGCGCTGACGTCGTCCCTGAGTATTCAAAGCTGAACCTAGTTGTTTCCGTTCTGACCTACAGGTTCAAGCTCCTGAACTATAGTGGCATGGGGAGGAATAGCCTAACACATTAGAATTTAAACCGGAATCTTTGTATTGGATATGCATTATTAACCAAATGTACCATCCTGCATGAGACTTAATTTTAACGAGAGATTATGCCTAAAACCTCAAGCTTCCGGGGCCGAAGCCCCCACGACCCCGACCAGGGCCCTAAGGCCGGCCAGTGTTTTAGGCCAGCCCCTATTTTTTGCGACAAATGTTCGCATTCACACATTTCTGACAAGCAAATTCTAACCCCGGTGTAATTTTTGAGGTTCCTCATTAGGTCAGCAAATCCACTTAAATATTGCAACATGAGGAGGCTATTTGCGATCTAGGCACCTTTCAAATTCCAAAAATTTCAAAAGGGGACGGGGACACCCCCTCCCTGCACCTTAGAAACCCTCCCCCAGGCGCACGCGATCAGTAATGTCTAGCCGCATTGAAGAAAACTTCCTAGCTAAAGCACTGGTGGGCCTCTGGAGTCCCACCGCTTAAACTATAGCGGCCTGCCGGAGGAATAGCCTAATAACAGTAAAATTATGTGGGAACTAGTTTGTATTGATGATGCATTATAGAAACAAAAATATATCCATCCTGAGACTTATTTTTTCACCCAGAGTTACTTTAAACCTCAGAGCTCCGGGGGCTGCGCCCCTGGACCACACCAGGGGTCCTTAGGCGGGGTACCTGGACCCTACCGCTAAAGCTCGTATTCGCACTAGCGCATTAACTGATCCGTCGGCAAAACATAATCTCCACAACCCCCCTAAAGATACACCTTCGCTACACCCCTGCACCATGTGTTTGCCACCGTGACACTTTTTGTAAGGTTGTTGTCGGGGTTTGATTTACACCGCATATTACTTGCAGCCTTTTGCAGTCTTTTAACCCTCATTTTTTTAACAGTTAAAAAAAGACTAGAATTCCACTGGTTAATTGGAAAACTAGTCTTGTTTTAACTGTTAAAAATGAGTAAAAGACTGCAAAAGGCTGCAAGTAATATGCGGTTTAAATCAAACCCGACAACAACCTTACAAAAAATGTCCACGGTGTCAAACCACATTGTGCAGGGGTGGTATCGAAGGTGTTATCGTTAGGGGGGTTGGGAGATTATGTTTGCCGGACGGATCAGGTAATGCTTTTGCGAATACGAGCTTTAGCGGGTAAGGGTCCAGGACCCTCGCCTACGGACCCTGTTGTGTCCCGGGGCCAGCCCCCGGAAGCTCTGAGGTTTAAGTATACCTCTGGGTGAAAAATTAAGTTCTCAGGATGGATATATTATTGTTTCTAATGCATCATCAAATACAAACTTAGTTTCCCCACTAGTTTAATGTATTAGGCTATTCCTCTCGTCGGGCCGCTATAGTTTCACGCGGTTGGGATCCAGAGGCCCACCTGCTTAAACTAGGACGGTTTCTCAATGCGACTTTTACTGATCCTGTGGCCTGGGGAGGGGTCTAAGGAGGGGTGTCCCCCCGTCCCCTTTGGGAAATTTTTTGGATTTAAAAGGTGCCTAGATCGCAAATGGTGCAATTTTTAAGGGGATTTCTGCCCTAATGAGGAACCTCAAAATTTACACCGGGGTAGAATTTTTGTTCAAAAATTGTTAATGCGACATTGTCGAAACAAATAGGGCTGGCTAAAACACTGGGCCGGCCTTGGGGCCCCGGGTCGGGGTCCGTGGGGCTTCGGCCCCGGAAGCTCTGAGGTTTTAAGCTAATCTCTCGGTTAAAAATTAAGTCTCATGAGGATTGGTACATTTTGGTTCATTAAAGCATTATCCAATACAAAGATTCCGGTTAATTCAATGTGTTAGGCTATTCCTCCCGTCATGCCACTATAGTCAGGACTGAACCTGTCGTTCAGAATTGGAACACTATGTTTCAGCATTTTAATACTAGACGCGTCAGGCGTTCAAATACGATAAGTGGATTGGCGTCCGGCGTTCAAAAAAGGGAGAAAAAGTGTTCAGAATCTTTAACACACAGGGTTTAAATATTGCTTTGAACGCCAGGATCTTAAAGATGGGTTCTGTATCTGTTTCATTTTTGGTGTTCAAAAGTTATTTTAAAAGTTTAAAACTTATTTTTTTCCAGGATGTTTGGGGTAAACCGGATCCTCAGAGGTTTTGCAAATGTGTTAGAAGTCAAGGGTTTGGGTTTAGAAACGGGCTAAGGATACCCTCTATGGGGAATCGGGTGCTGCTCCCATGGTGATGATAAAGTGAGGAATAATGGCGAAAGTGGGTTTTTTCAAGAATGTCACATGACCCGAAAAGTGAACCCAACGGAAGCCGTTAATTCCTTTCTTTCCCGAGTTCCCGACGACTTAGTCACTCGTCCAATTACACCGACGGCCGTTGATAGGCCGTATAAGGCCGTTACATGCATAATCAATTTGCCGACGGGCCTTCAATGGGCCAATTAGATGAAAAGCCAAAATCGAAAAACGATAACAGACTGGCCCGTTCTCTCTTTTTTTTTTCTTTTCATCTCCCTCTTCCCTTTCCCCCTTCCTTTCCCTTTCTTTCTCTTCTTCTCTCTTTTTTTCCCCTCTTCCCCTTTCCTTTCTTTTCTTCCCTCTCCTCTTTTTGCCGACGACCGAAAATTTGCCGACGGACTACCAAATATTGGGGGGGGTGGGTGACACCCCCCACCCCCGCTCGGGCTACGCCCTGCCCCCACATGTGAATACACCACAGTCGCATGGGGTTTAGGGCCATAAAAGCCAAAGAAAAAAGTGTGGTCATGATGGTGACACAAGGTTTGGAACCAATTTTACACCCGACCACGCTTTTCCCCG
>JAIZAY010001768.1:0-13248 GCA_029531755.1 Holothuria leucospilota | reverse complement strand
TTACAAATAATTACATAACGCTCACTAAAACGGAGCAACGTAATAGTCAGTAGCCCTTTACAACCTAAAACTACAGTAAATTACTCGTAAAAGGCCGTAGAGAAGTGTGTATAAACGTATCAACTTGAGTGAACAGTGCTTTTCACCTGGGAAGCCAATTCCATTCACGAGGCACATAAACAGAAATCCCCGAATATAGAACCGTTTGTTTTCGATACAGAAAATGAAGGCTTTAGAATCAGAGGAAGACCTAAGACAGTACCTAGAAGAATCCATAGCTCTGAAATCATCCCTTAGTTTCGTTAGTTTTGTTGGTGAATGACGAACAATTAAAACAAATACACAGTAAACGAAATAAAATTCTGCCAGTGGAGATTTCTCAAACAATCAGTGCTGCTATCATAAATCGATTGAAAACAAGACTTACGGTACGTAGCTTATAGAACATTTTTCTGTTAAGGTCGAGAATTCCATCCTCAATCACATACTTGGTCTCTTGAATTTGTCTATCGGCAGCCTACATAGATGACTTTGGAAACCTATTCGTAAGATAGACGGGTGGATACCACACAATGACATGTTATCCCTGTGGCAGGCAGCTGCCCGACATGTGTTTCATCTCTTTTGACTATGAATGTGGACAGATTCTTTGCGCACCCTTAAAAAAGTTGAGCTTCCTTCGAGCGCTAGGCAACTCTACAATTCAGATTAAAAACAAACACCTCAAAATGCACTAAATTCGGTAAATTAAGTTTGTACGATGTTTTAAAAATACTATGACAGTCGCTCTATGAAGTCATACACTTAAGGACATAACTGATCATATGATGAACATATATCACAGTGGGGACTCTTATTATGAAATTTTGTAGACCAAGCCCAGCCCCCGCCGGGAAAGCTATCCCCATGTCGGGCAATTCCAGGCTAAACCCATGCTTGCTCAAACTCCAAAACTATCCTCAGCGCTTCGCGTCTTAGGCGCCGCTCACAGGTTCGAGCTCGTCATAACAAAGTGTGCCTCCCCTAGCCCTGGATCCGCGCCTGGCTTTCGTGTTTACTGCGCGAGAAACACGAACAATTCCCCACATGGCATACTTTTGTAAAAAAAAATGACAACAGAACGAAGAGAGAAAGAGATAGTTTGATGACCCCCCACAATCTCGATCACTTGTTTCGCTGTGATCATGTAAACCAGCAGAAGACCGTTGTGACTTCTCGTTATCAAGATGACGCGCTCTTTATCCTATGGGACGTGCCGTTGGAAGGTTCTCAGATTGGGTTTGAACAATTGAAATCCTGATTAAAAGCATTTCGAATGTAAGTTTGGACGTTATAGGACAAAACCCCTTAAAGTGATTAATTAATCTGGGGTCTCCGTGGGGGCCCCCCAAACTCCTTCGTCGCCACGCTAAGCAGTGTTTAAGAACCCCAGTGTAACAAACATCAGAACGTGCAAATCTTTTGACACCGGGGGGCGTTTTTGCAGGACAAAACATTTAATACTTAAACGTTTTTAAGGTGTGTGTTTTTAAGTAAGAGAAAGCCGATCATGCAATCCACGAAGTATTTTAGCCTTTTAGCGGAATACTAAGGATTTTTGCTTAAACTTAACGTGTAGCATAAAACTATGGGGCCACTATGGACTTTATCGGGGTGAAAAGTTTGGGTTTCCAGCGATCCGTTCCCGAAAACCCTTCGAAAAGCTTTTAGAGGCTTCCGGGTTGTCCCCACAACCCTCGCCTTTAACCCCCTGTCCGGACAAGTCTTGGCTCAGCCTCAGTGGCTTTCGCAGGGAACTACCTATCACTAGCTACACTGGTTACATCCAATGTTCATGTTGTAGGTAGGCAGTACCCAACCACTGTGTTAAACTTGAATTCCCCTACGCGGACAACTACGAATTAAGACACCGCTAAAAACTTTGGGGGGAGCAGTGTTAGGCTATGTTTTTGCCTGGAGTGATGTGCTCAATTTTGGTGATGTATTACAAGTGTGTAGAAAAATGAATTTAAGTACTGATTATGCAAAAACTAAAAGGAAAAAAAAAATTGAAAGTTTATTTTAGGCACTTTTTCATTTTATTCTTAAGCTGTACAAAATGACAATGGTGGAGGGCACTAAACCAGTTTTAATTTAGTATCCCAGCTCAAAATCTCAATGTCGACATCGTTACACATTTGAAATCAGTTATGAAAAGGCCTACTTGTAAGCTTTCATATTAGGGGTTGCTTGTACCTTTTGAGGACTTCTAAAAGAGTCCAGATCGAGGTCACGGAACGGACCAATGTTAAGTGTGAAAGTTAATGGAGAAATAATTAGTGGTGTGCTGCCTATGTGATAGATACCAGTTGTTGTTGATCTTGGCCTAGTTTTCAGTTTTAGATTTCTTTTCTTAATCGCTGCCTATAATCGTTTTATTGTTTCACAAAGCCAAATTGATTTGCCATCCAATTCACACTCTGACATAACAGTATTAAAGCTTTTGTGCATCATAAAGCTTTCTATTATGAAAAACCAGCTTTAAAAGAGCTTAGTCCCTTGCTTAAAGGCGGCTTAGAATATGGTCAAGAAGGAGCCCCTACTTATTAGGATCGCAAGCTAGTCTAGTTCTTTAGTTTTCATTGGTCCGTGTTTGCTTTTATGCGCACCAAGTTGCGATTTGGTCGTAGAGTCTTCAGTGGTGTAGTGGAGCTCACGAGAAAGATGGAGGGCGGATAAATTTACTGCTGACGTCCCTGTTTTTGCTATGGATGTTACCAAGGCTTGGTTTTATCCTGTGAGGTAAAAGATGATAAACGTTGTCAAAATAGAAAATGATCCTGATATTTGTTCTATGGTGGAAATTATCATCATTCACTACGGCAGGTAAGCCTAACTAGGCTAACTTACTTTTTCGCATCAAAGTTGGTCAGTCGGTAACGACATGGGCACAGGTTACGTCATTTGTGTAAGGTTCTGAATAACAAATAAACAATGTGATAGTGCTTATGTTACTATGGAACATATACGTATGTTTCATTTATACTGGTGTGGGACAAAAAATAAAACCATTAAATTGTTTGTGGGCATTAATTTTTTTGAGGGAGGGGTTTTTGGCAGTGTGTTGTGATTTCTAATTATGATTGTGTTTCGGCTTCTAGTTTCTCAGGAGGTTCTTTCTCCTCCATATTTTCTAGGTATTTTCTATTTAATGTCCTTGCAAAGTTATTTTTTTCTAAGTTACGGTGACAGGCTCGAAAGCTACCTGCTTATTCCCTGAATCCACTACCATTATTTATATCATCGCCGTAGTATCAGTTTTTCTGCCCCCTGTTATGTATTATTTATATATCAATTGTATCCAATTTTTACATGTGGATGCATGGAATATATAGTTTGTTTTGTTGTTGCTAGAGGTTTAGGGTTTTTTCCAGAGCAAGTTCGAGTCCCTACTATGGAGTATAACCAGTAATACCTGGTATCTAGTAATGTAGGCTACGCATAGGGACCCTGGAAAGGTCTGTGTAAAACCTATCCATTTTTGCCTTTTCTTTTTTTTTTCCTTTTGATGATGATTGACGGAATGAAAATTAAACGTAACGTAACAAATTTTAGGCCCTAGGAGTTTTTTCCAAATTAATCCATACATTTGGTGTGGAAGGGACCGGTTCTTCGACCACACCGAGTGTCCCTAGATAAGATGTGAAACTGGGTTGCTTTTTTTTGTAAGTGCATCCATGTAGGCCCCGGTTACTAATGGAACTGTAATGAAGAAAGACAGGCTACTTTCCATTTCAGTGGTTCCATTGTTTAATTTATAAATGTTTTCTTTTTCATACAAAGGTTTCCCACTCAAAGTGTAACTGAGTAATAGTATGAGTTCAACAACAACTTCGGAAGACCATAAAGATCAACCAAAGAAGTGAACTTATATACTTATCACGTTAAAATCTTGATATTAGAAAATCAATGATAAAGCAGAATCAATGGAAGTTTTGTTTGGGGGGGAACACCCTCTCCTGAGGAAGTACTACTTTACATGGAAAAATGCATCACATGTGCTCAGAGAGGATCGCTGAAGCTAATATTTACCTGCTAGCCCGGGCTTCTAGATAGGCAAAATCCTTTCCCGCATTTTTTACGCCAATCGCGAAATATGGGTTCTGGTGTCGTGTTTTTAAGACCTTGCAAGTCTTTACGGTCCCACATTGTTTGACATTTCACCTTTGTATTGGTTTCTTGTCCTATGCAACTGGCTTATCAAGTTGGGTATTTCCGTTCGAACTTAGACTGACAAAAATAAGGAACTCTTAACATTTGAAACTGTAGCATGCTCGAAAGCGACCTGTCCCTAAGTCCTAAATCGAAAGTGTCCCCATGGAGACCTGTCAACGTTTTTGTAAGAATGCTGTTCCAAGCACACACCTCACTTTTCCCCTTGACAGTAATATGTTTTAGGTTAAAAACTTCCCTAGTACTGAGAGCTCCACAGCTGAGTGGGCTTTAAAACAGCATTTACTGTTGAATGCTACCGCACAGACACAGGTTTTTTGTAATCCTGCATTGTAATGCTACCAGCTGGGGTAGGGAGAACATAAATTGGAGCCACCTTTGAGAACCGCTTTTAATATTCATGTAATTGGAACGTCCCATCATTAAAAATAAAAAGGTAATGTCACCCGGGGAAAGACGCGATAGCCCACAGCAGGTGTGTGGGTTGCGAACAGGTTCCAGGAAATCATGTCACAAATACGTGTTTATGTATGCTTGTTCCTATATTGCCGTGGTTGATGGTAAACGGGTTACGGTATCGTGTTGCCCGTATATTGTTGTGACATCGGGGAAGCTGCGAAACAAGTTATCTATTCATCCCATTGTTTTTAAGGAATTGGCATTTACCTCCATAATATTTTTTTTAAACAGGAGACAGCCGAACACCAAGCTTTGGGACCTGGAGCGCCCAACTCAAAATAAGCAAGAAGAACTTATAGTAGAAGTAAATATTTTAATCATTTTATTCATAACACACCGGAACTTTGAATATTATTTACAGGTTACCTGGACGGAATTGTTCTCGACTAATCTCTTTGCGCTTTTTCTCATGGGTTTATTTTGGCTGGAGCCGTATAGCCTTAGCCCCCTAGCTATTTAAGGATGGGGGTAAGTAGCCTGTTGCCACACAGTAAAGCGAATGTGGCCTTACGAACCCGCCAGTAGGCCGGTACAATTCTCCAGTATGGGCACGGTTCTGGTAATCCCCCACCCCTACCATCCATTTTTGGGAAGAATCACCACTGTTTACAGTTTTTTTTCTCAAGGGATTATCCTTTCTGGGCTTGTGCTTAGTTTTAAATTAAAAAAAGGTGATTCTGCGATTTGTTCTGGTTGGCCTTTTGTGGGTTCTCAGAAATTGATTCGCACGAATTTTTCTTTTCCATTAAAGGCCCTCTAAAAATCCAAAAATGCCTAGAGCTTCGGGGGGCTTTCGTCGCCCCTCACAACACCAGGGGCCTTGAGCCGGGGACCCTGTACCACATTGGCGTCGCGCTTAATGCGTGGCTCGCATTGCCGCTATACGTGGTCAAGTCCTAACCCCAAACAATCGCAACGCTTCACCAGCCCGACCTGGAAACTCCCCCTTAGAATCCCTAGATTCCGCCCCTGGTTTCACTAAACCGAAAATTCCGAGAAATTCTGTAGTATTTCCGTAACACTGCAAATATAGAAAAGAAAAAATGGCCTGTTTCGATTTTTGTCTTTTATTCTCTGAGAATTTTTCATGGGGGAACCTTTTTTTTCAAAAGGGAACATAGGCAGTGGGGGCCTAGTAATTTCCGTGGCATTTTTCCGCTGAAGGAAACCGCGGGAATAAAGCTGAACTCCTTTTTGCCGTAGGCAGGCATATTTGGGTGGGCCTGGCAGAGGCAGTGGCGTTAGCCAGGGGAAAAATTTCCATGGGGGGCGCTGGGGGTCTACCAAAATTCATGGGGGGCTTACCAAACTGTTTGCACCAAGCTTATTAGCCCGTAAGTTATGAAGGGTGATGGTTTCCAGACACCCCGGGCCTCCGCCTATGAGCGTTCCCACGCCCTGAGCCCCGCGCAGGCGCAGCCAGTCCCGCTGTGTGCCCCGTCCAAGCCCTTGTTGGGCCCCCGGCGCCTATAATTGGAGAGCCAAATCGGGCAGCAGCTCATGTGTATGAAGGGCCGCATGGGAGATTGAACGTTCGAATGCGGACTGGTCCCCTCGGCGGCTGGAGAGCGGCCGTAACGCGTAAGTGGTCAATAACGCAGCCCGCTTTCAACTGCTCCCTTGTGGGACATGGTCACGCCTCATTGGATCAACGCAGCCTGGGTTGCCAGCAGTTTTTTTTTTCCAGGGGCACCAGATTTTTTTTATTTTTATAACAGTGGGGCCATGTCCTGAATGGGAAAAATTGTAAACCATGTTCCATCCTAATGACCCCACCTTTCATTTGAAAATAACCGGGAACTTACCACCTGAACTCCATTCATACACCAAACATACACCAAAACAAATCAAGCAATCCTAGATTCAAAGTTGCTTGCTATAAAGTATACGGAGACCGAAATGACAGGAATACTAGACAAAATATATTTTCAAAATCGCATGTTTCCATAAAACATGTCCCCCTCTACCAGCCTATACAGGGTAATTTTTTGGCAAGATATGGAATGGATACACATTATAAACCACTAGTCCTTTTTTAGTGATGATTCATTAATCCTATGTAATAGAGAAATTAATCACACCGACATTGATGGATTACTGCCGGGAACAAGGGCACACCACTCCTTTGAATACGGTTTCCCCTACATTTTGAGAATCCATCCAATCGAGCTCAAAAACCTGTCATTCCAGAGCTTGGAAATTATTTCCACCACCGGCTTTTATTTCAGCATTTCGCAAACACATGACTCTTAGATTCCTGGAGTGTCTAGAGAGTCCCCTGTCTTCTGTAAACAGTATGGAGAACCCACCTTCCCAGTGGAAATAAAGAAATGAACCAGTGCAACTCCAATTCCTCCGCCGTAATCCAACAAATCAAATCAACTACATAAAAAAAGTGTTGCAGAAGAGTGCAATGACAGGACACACAAAAAATATTTATATATATAGTATATATATATATATATATATATATATATATATAGATATATATATATATATATATATAAAACCTCTACTCTATAGAAAAAAAAAGTATTTACTCACTCTGAAACAATATCACTTACAATTTTCATGAATAACGTTCAACACCTGCAGACCATATTGGAATGGATCGGCCTACACATGGAATGGATGACACTCAACGTCTATAAAATACTAAATATTTAACTCAGTACCCTCCACTTTTGAACAACATAAATTATTTTACAATTTTTTCATGAATAACGTTTTCAACTGCAAAAGCAAATAATGGAATGGATAGGGCCTACAACATGGAATGGATGACACTCTGACTCAATAAACATTAAATATTTTTTTTACTCACTCCTGGGAACCATATATGTACATTTTCATGAATAAGCGTTTTTTCACAACTGCACGATTTTTTGGAATGGAATTGGAGCACACACATGTAATATATAGTACTATATACTTATATATATATAATAATTATAATATATATATAATATTATATATAGTATAGAATAATATATATATATATATATATATATATATATATATATATTTATATATATATATATAATTATAATATAATATACTATAGTACAAGCCGGCCCTTTACTCCCCTTGAGTGATGATTCCATTAGGTCCTTTGGTGATGGAGAAATAATAACACCCCATAGAAGGATGCAAATACTGTTCCGCACCACACATTGAATAAGATCTATGAGAAAGGTTTCAAAAACCGTCCCCACTCATAATCCAGAACTGGAAATCTTGTCCCACAATTTCTTTTTCTTAATTTTCAAGCATTTTGTATCTGGAATCCGTTCCCCCCTCAAGACTGAAATGGCAGATTGTCTATATAGTCCCTGCTCTGACCATTTTTAAAATGGTAAACCATGGTACCCACTTGTCCAGTTCCATAACAAAGGACAGGGTCAACTTCAATCTTATCAAGCAAACTACATTTCCGAAAGTTTGCAGACCATCCCTAAGAAAAAGATCGAATTAAAGGAACACAATGGAAAAATACACTCTATGTTTTTCACTTATGATACAGTATGAACCATACTATGTTTTTTTATCCCAAAAATCTGTTTAAAGGTTGATTAAAAGTACCAATGTTTTAACTTTTTTTAAACTCATCCCAAAAATTCTGTCCTGTGTCGATTTTTAAACCAGCCCCAATTTAGGAATCTTTACCACGAAGAATTTGAACCTTACCCCAAAAAAAAAAATTTTTTTACCCCATTTCTCCCCGTGCATTTGAACCAAAAACCAAGTAAGAGTTTCTTTTTCTATCACCCTTCGGTTGAGGCACACTAGTGGAAATTGAGGTTATTGCCAAATGATTCGTAGTATAAACCTAGAAATCCGCTTCATTTTTGGATCGAGTGGAAAGCATCAGCCAATCTGCTCTGTGCAGACAGTCCACGTTTGGGTGGACTTTCACCAATTTCTGGAAATCTTCGAAGTTCGAAGCCTGTTTGTTTGTCCCTCCACAAACCGTGATTCGTGATTGTTTTTCACTGTTTTTCCCCCGTACTGTAATCCAAATTTTCCCTGAAATCGCCAAGTCGGCTCGGCATTTCCCGAAATTAGGCATTTTTTGTATTGGCAAATAATTTTCGTTTATCACCCCACATCATCATTTGTTCCGATTCCAAAATCCCCCGCAACAAGAACTCAGCCAATATCTAAGCAAACATGGGCATTGCATTGGCCAGGAAGGACTGGAGAGGGGGTGAGCTGGTGAACAATCGCCACTCACCCCAGCGCCAGCGCGGGAACTTCCCTCCGTATTTTCATTGTTTTTTCCTTATCAACTCAATCGAAATCTGTCAATAACTGAACAAAAGAACATCTCGATGATCTCGCGGGAAAATTTTCGATCCCTCGGAAATTGTCGTGAGAAAAAGTGGAAACACTGTCCCCCTCGAAAGGCAGAAATCCTGCCAGTTTTTTTACCAGCCGCTACTGTCTGCCTAAGACTACCGTAGGTTAGGCCGCCGCCGCCGCCGGAACACCCGGCAACAGACGGAGGGGGGTGGGGGGGTCAATTCCTTCACATTACCCTTTTCAAATTGCTATTTCGTACCACCGGTGGCCTGGCCACTCAGGCCAGTTCCAAGAACTGGTCTGTGTGGGCCTAGCCCCATTTGCACCAATAACTGTTATTTTTTTTTTACATGCCCCTGATTTCCAGTGGGGGGGGGGGGCGTCTGGGAGGGGGAGTAGAAGTGGCGTGAGAATTTTGGTGGGGGGGGGAGGGGTGGGGGGGCGTTTGCGCCCCCCAAGCCCCCCATAGCCTACGCCAGTGTGGGCAGAGGGTGCTAAACTGGGGAACACTCGACACGCGTTAACTTTTTACCATAAAGCTCATCCCTTTTCTCCTCCTCCCCCGTCCCTTATTCTAATTCCTATCCTTTCCCCTTGCAAACTCCAGCTTTGAATCGATGCATGGGGGCTAACTTCGTCCCAGTCTTGCCCTTCTCTACCCTTGAATCTGTCCCAGGCTCCCCTTCACCCCCCTTACCGTTTCCATCCTTTCCATCGCCCCTCCGTCCCCTAATTACTCATCCCATCACTCCCTTCTCCCCTCAATTATTAGATCCGTAGCTCCCTGCTTCCCCCGTCTTGTGCCTCCTTTTCCTTCAATAATTTTCCTGTAGGCCTACTTATTTTCCTTCCTTTGCGTTTTCCTTTCCTTTTTGTTTTCCTAATTTGTTCCCTTTATTTTCTTTTTCTTACCTCTTTCCTTTTTGTTTTTCTCTTCTTCTCTTATTGTTTTCCTGGAGCGGAGTTTGATTTCATTTCTATTTTCTTTCCCCTTTTTTTCCGCGGTTTTTTGTGTTACACCAAACCAAGCAAGCCTCTAACATTTATCCTCCGAAATATTTTGGCTCCGGGAAGGGGAGAAGTTTACCGCCTTTCCCCACTCCTTTTTTACGCTACTTATGGTTGCTTGTCAAATCTCAAAAATCTCCCCCAATGATTATGTACTTTATCCGTCTGAGAAACAGCCCTCGTCGCAACTAATTTGAATCCTTTCGCATTACCACCCAAAACCACCGCGCTGTAGTTACGAAACCGACCGGAGGGCCTTTTATGGTTTCCTGAGTAAAAAAGTGGATCATGTGTACTTTTAGGTGTGCTGTGGTTTTGTTTAGTGCACATTTGATGCTTTTTATAAACTGAAAGCCTGCTTTTTGTTTAAAGCCCCACAACTACCCTCCGGGGTGGGCCCTCTCCCCCCTAAGCTTCAGAGTACCATGTGCCCTTATTAAAAGGGAAATATGACCACCACCCCAAAAACCATTATTTAGAAATATGATAACTGTCCCTAAAATTACCCAACTGGCTAGTAACACTTTAATTTGTTTATTAATGCAAACAGTAAGCTTCCCTCTGTTGGTCAAATGCCGACTTTGAGGAGTTCAGTTGGTTTTTTTCTCAATAACTCACACACAGTAGTATATTGGGTATGGCCTTGAGCCAATTTTTTAAAAGTTTAGTAACAAGTGCAATGCCTATTGTAAACTTTTATTAAGGAGAATGAAATGAGATCCAAGGCGGTCAATAACAGGGCCCCCAGGGCCTGTAAAGCCACTCCCCAAGAAAAACTGTCCCCCCCTAGAAAATTAAAATGATCATTGCATTAATGCCATTTAAGTATATCTCACCACCCCCCCCCTACCCCCCAAGTATATTTCATTCCACTTCCTGGGAAAGCCCTCCTCGCCCCCTTTCAACCACATTTCCCTGCCCTACAGCAAGCTTGAAACTAGGTGCATGGAAAAATTGGTTTTTCTTTTAAATTGGAGGAGGGGTTACTACAACGTAACTTTAGTAGAGCGAATTTTTACTGTCCCCTAGGCAGTGGGTTCCATAACGGGGCCCTTATCGCCCCCGGGGCCGTTTGCGCAAACCTGCTCGGGGGCCGATGAGCTTTAGGGACAGGGGCGCTTTGCAAATAATGAGAAACTAAATATAAACTTGGGTGGTTTACATCGAGGATTCCAAAAGGTTTTCCTCTAGCTTGAGCTTCCTCAAACTGAATTTTGCCTAAAAAATGAAATAAATGACGTCAACAAGTCGAAGATGCATGGGTCCTTACATTCCCTCCTCTGGTGCATGTGCAAAGCATGTGGAAATTAATCTTTTTGGAAGATGCCACGAAATCGCTTCTAACAGTGTTTAATTGAATTTCAACATATTACCCCGCAAGGACCCTAAATATTCCCATCAGTTTTATAGTGGAAAGTGGTAAAGCGAAAGGAGTTATGGCTAAACAATTGTCGGGCCACTTACTTGAATATGTCTTTCACCCTTTTTGTTTTAATTATCAGGGCGGTCTAATATCACCCCTGGCCGTACGGGCAACGGGGTGCTGGGGGGGGGGGCGGGCCGCCGCCCATAATGTCAGAAACGCTGACAAAATCGGGCAGAATATTTTGTCTCAGTCGGGGCAGAAAATTGGACAATTAAATTAGGTCTGGAGTCGGGCAAACAAATCACCGGAGCCCTCCCTGAGAAAAACAGTCCCGTACTGCCATGAATATCACCTCCCTTCACATATACTCCCCCCCCCTCCCATTCCCATTTCCTGGAAGCTGGTTTCGTTTAGGAATTTTCGTTTCAAAATTAGTAAAGAATACGGTAGTTGTAATGTGCTCGGCGTCATACTCTACAGTATCATTTAGATATCAAGCAATAAGCATCATGTCAATCAGGCGCGTAGCTAGGTGGGTGGGGGGTGGGGGAACTTGGTCCCCCCAAATGTTTGGTTTATTGTCCCCCGGTGTTTGCTCCTAATAAAATGTGTAAAGGATTAAGGACGCAACCGTGATGACTGCCGCCGTAACCTCTCAGAAATTTGAATATATAGAACTTCCTAACAAATTTTTCATCCTAGCTACGCCCCTGACTCCGGATGTCAGTGGCGGCAGTGCCCCATTTTTATATCCATCAGCCGAGGCCTGTATTGTGTTCCCTGTCGCCTTGACATAACCTTTTACAACTGGTTGAAAACATTTCGTATAAGTCCAAGAAATTTTTTTTCAAAAGGGAATGTTGTTTATCCCTAGCACTTATAAACCTGGTACACTCAGGATGGCGGGTAAATTTTCCGCCCATCTCTCTCCCCCCCCCCCCCTTTCCTTCAACCCAACCCCTAAGACAAGCAAGGTGTGCAAAGTTGAACCCTCTTTTCGGCATACTTTATCACTCTGATGCTGGTACAGTGTAAAATATTGAAGGAAGCCAATGTTTCGTAAGAAAAGCTTCAGAAAACATAACTGATTTTCCAAAAGTTATAACAGTACACCGATAGTGCCCTTGCATGCAATATATAAAACTACCTTTCGTGAAGCACGAGCAAAGCTCCCAGAAAGTTTTTCAGTTTTGCATTATTTACAGGTCTCCCGCGCGTGGGGAACCTGTGAATTTCCTCATTCATTTCACGTTGGGGTTGCTACACTGTACGCTTAAGTAAGTTGGCTTACTGTTGCTGTGTGATGTGCAAAAAACACGCAGTGCAAGTGTGACACCAGGAGTTGCAAAACAGACCTCCCTGGTGGACACGGTGCTTGGATGCGTTCTCATCCGATCCCGATTTCACAACGGGTGGTGACGTATATAAGTAGGATGGTGGCCCAAAATAGGTTACGTAATCTAAATGAATATTAAGCGGTTCTTCAAAGGTGTCCAATTTATGTTGTTTCCCGCTGGGCTGGGGTTATTGTTTAAAAACAAAATACCCTCAGGGCTGTATATCAGCCAGTGTAAGACAGCAATCAGCGTTCTTTATTCAATACCATGGGTGCAGCCCGTTATCCTCCAGATTCGTGTCCGTTTCAGTGAACACCGAAAAAAGTTTTTATTGCTGAACTTCTGTACGATTTCCAAATTAATTTGACAAACAAAGTTAATCTTTTTTGACACAGCATGATTTTCCAGTATCATTCCTTTAGACAATACTACTTGAATGCAGTCACCCTAAACTTAGGCGGGCGTGAAGACTGCATGTGAATTTTCTATGTGTTTAACATGATGAGCTACTAACCCTGGGACAGGAGAAGCAAGTTCGACCTTTAATTTTATGCTGAATCCAAT
>JAIZAY010002000.1:0-12049 GCA_029531755.1 Holothuria leucospilota | reverse complement strand
GGATGAAGTCAGGAAAAGGCAACTCATCAAAAGACCGCACTATGGTCCTGCCAAGCCGAGGGAGTGTAAATCCGTTGCATTAAAATGGACTAAGTGAAGGCAGGAGGAAGCCAGGAAAAGGCTGAACTTTCAAACCCTGGGATTTTCCTGCCAGCAAGGAGATAGCTAGCCCTCACCTTTGTCTGCAATAGTGTGGACGTGATGAGCCGGCCAAAGCAGGGAAAAGGCGAACATTCAAAATCCTGTTTTTCCCTGTCAAGGGCCAGGCATGTATCCACACTTTTCACACTAGCCAAGGAGGGAATTCATTGAGGCAGGGACAAGCAAAGAGAGGCAGTATTTCAAAATCTTGCTTTCCGGCTACCTGAGGCGGAACCAAAGTGGGAAAATCCAGGAAAAACCAGGGTTTTCTGACTTCTTCTTAAAAAGCCAGGAAGCCTATTTAGTCTGGGTATAAAGGAATCATACCACCAGTTAGTTTATCCCCACCCCCCCCCCCAAAAAGTAGTAGGGAAGTTTTCTTTTTATCATTACTCATTGTCTACCTGAAATTCTAAAGAAGTTCTATGATGTAGCAGTCATTGCATACATGTACATTACTGTACATATATCAATCCATTTAGAAAAACTTTAATTTTTGATAGTCAGGATAAATGTGTACTAAGTTTACTACACTATAACGTCTAAAAGATCTTCATCAATTAGAGATACTTCATGTTCAGTAGGAAAATATGATTATCTGAAGGCAGACATCTCATAAGTCTAGATTATTAAAGGCAGGGTGCCAATAATACTGTACCAGTGATATGTACAGTATCCACAAAATAGGAGAGAATAACTAATACTGACATTGCATATGCAATCAGAACTAATGCTATACAGATTTCTAATGCAAATGCTACATGTCCAGTTTTGCATAGCTATACAACTAAGTACATAGCGACTACTTTGATTCAATTATATTACAAATTATGAAATGTGAAATGACGTCATTCAAGGAATAAAACTATTACCTGGTTGAATGCCCTGAAGTGTTGAACCATATATATTGCACAAAGCCACATTTTGCTACTGACCCAATGTTTCCCCAGCAAGGCATTCAATTCCTTCGCAGTAGAACATTTGTCATCTTACAGTTTTAAGCAAAAGTCTCTGTCGCTATGGCCAAAGCAACAGAAACCACACGAATATAAAAATACAGAAGTGGCATCAAGAAAAGAGCGCAAATGTGCGAAAGACATGTTTGGGTCCAAGGAGATGCAGTGGATTACAGAGCTTTTGATGATGCTTAATGAATTTGTAGATGTGGAAGATGGTGCACCTACTGAAAGGCCCTTTTAAAAATCGATGGTTTGTTGAAAGAAGCCAACCTTGATTCCAGTACAATTGTTTAGACATTAGGACAGTCCAAGAGTCAAGTAACGTACAGTATCTTCAATCTCTCTAAACAATTTCTTGTTTTTCAAATGATTTCTTAAAAAAGTTTCAAACGTCCAATACTGTAAAAATTGACAAAAATGTTGGTATGATTCATAGGTTGTGAAGGGCTGTGACCAGAAGAAATTTCAGAGTGGCTGCACATGGAGCACCATTTATGGGCTAAGGATATTTTGTTCCTGGTGACAAAGGAATGCATGTAGTGTTCATGACGTATTCAGTAGTGTGGACGAAAGGCACAGTCACACGTTTGGATATTGAATAAAGTGCAGGAAGTCATGATTGTTATCTATTTATTGCATTTTTTTTAAATATGACAAATTACAAAACTGTCTGCTTGATTTCATCATCCTCCGCGTCGTAACTTTAACATACAGCAAGTTCGTTGTATAATCAACTTCTTACACAATTTAATGTATGCACCTTTACAGTGATTCCATCAGAAAGGCACTGAGCAGGGCTGGCTCTGTAGAGAATGAGACGTGTTCTTCTCCAGATGGAGCAGCTCCTGAAAATGAGGCAGGCTCTTCTGAAAGTGAGGCAGATGTCTCTGAAAAAGAGACAGGTCCTGGATGTGCAGGTCTGTCACCTGGTCGGAAGGTGTATGGATGGCTGACAAATTTTACAATGCCAAAGCAGCATCCGTCGAAAATAAAGCACAGAATGGATGTCACACTATGTCCAAAATAGAGAGGGGCATCTTCCTTGATACCATTTATGATGCTGTCACAAAATTGAAGGAGGATTAGTAAGTTCACTAATATCACTTGTCCCCACAGTCATGTACTGTACCTGTACTGTGTAACACTGCTCGTTTGCTGTAAACTGACTTTACCTAAGTACTGTTGAATGTTGTCCAGACATTTGCTGTAGTAACATGTACTGTATTTTGTTTAATATTAAGACATTGTATTACAGTATGTCATATGTATGTTAGTCAATTTTCTGGCTTATCCTTTCGAGAAAATTGATTGTATTAAAGTAAGTCTCAAAAAGAATTAAAGCAGTGTTGGCTTTAGAATCCAAAAATATGTGCAAATCAATGCAAGGAATTCCCTCGTCCAAAAGTTTCTTTTAGGGGATTTCAGATTGTATGTAGGAAACAGTGCAAAAATTTTCCACAGAGAAATGTTTTCTTTGCAGGACTTGTGAAAATTCTGAATGTGGGAATAGTGCAATTGCACACCTCAGTGCCAACCCTGCATTAGAGCCAAAATTTGCACATTGTCTGCACTGTTGCATATTTTTTCTTTGTGAATTTTGAGGGTGGCGAACAAAAAAGAGCTGTGGGTTTTACTGTACATTCCCACAGTACCAAAGTTTAAGGACTGGCACTGTAGTGCACTATATCCTTCACTTGAACACTGCTTACCAGCAGGGCTTTGGCCAGGATGGTGAGCTAAGGGAATACAGTGAAATTCCTGCATTGAAATGTACTCTACATATGAGGCAGTCTAGGATTCAGGGAGTCCAAATGACTCCTGGACTGCTCTCTAGCTAAAGCCTTGTGTACCAGAATCTGCGCCATACAATCTTTATCAATTTTCATACATCAGTTTAAAAATTATTCATTTCAGTTTTCCAACGCCAACACTTTATGACCAGTTAGTGGAGCACATGTTCCAGACTTATCCAAAAATGAGTGTGCCCCAACCCAACATGCCGGCTGGTAGTTTAAAGGTAATGTGAAGTATGATCTTAATTTTGAGGTTGGATATTTTATTCCTTGTGAGTACTGCATCCATAGGCATACAGGGGTCAATTTTTCTGGGGGGGGGGGGGGAGGGCAGGGATAAGTTTTGCCAGAATTAAGAATTTCAGGCATAATCTATTTTCTTGGTGGTCTTACAGTATTTGTCAGAATGGATCCATTATTTTTTCCTGAATTTGGAGGGCACATGCCTTCCTTGCCTCCTGCCTCATATGCAGTCAAAATGTTTTGTATCAAAATATATCTGCCATATAGCTAGTAGTAATACCAGTTGTCAACATCCATGCTTTTACAGTAATAGGTGGACGTGGCTACAAGTTCAAAGTCAACCTTCCTACCATCATAGAGCCATATAACCTCTCCTAACTAATCTACCACCATTGATTTATTCTGCTTATGCTGGATTGCTTTCCTACAAAAACAGCTCAGTTTCCTGTTTCTTAATTATCTGTCAAAAGTAATGTTAAAAGTTGTGTAATTTAGGAAGAAGTATCTTCAACCCTACAGTGCTGTACATGAGATTGAGATCACATTCCCTTAATAGTGTACACAGTACAGCGGCAGTTCACATGATTGTTGCAGTTATTAGGTAATGTATGTACCGTACATTAGTGTAAGAACTGTATTGCTCTTCTTTTGTGGCAAGACAGTTGGAAATCATCACACATTTGTATAAACAGAATTGGCAGAACTGTTTTAGCTTTAATATGCTGCTACAGCACTGAAATTAACCTTAGCAGTACGCATGTTTTTTCTTTTTTAATTTTTTCTTTTTTTTGAAAGACTTTATTTCCATCTTTCTACACATATTCACTTAGCATCAGTCTGTAGAAAAATATGCTGCATACATTTATTTTACATGAAACTTGTTAATTCTGAAATCTTTTCATTCGAAAACTGAAGGCTAAATTTTTTTCTGTACAGTGTTAAAATAAAAGGTGTATGCACAAGACAGCTATACACAAAATGCAGTTTAATGATATTTCCATGATATCAGTGACAATCCACTGCACATTTTATACTTTAATTTCAACCTTATACAATCTGAATTTGGTTTAGAGTAAAATTCCAGATGAGTTCCTCTTGGGTAAAGGAGACAAAATACATGCAGATCTATGCATTCTTAAACTTGTCATGATTAAACCTCACTTATCCGCTTTAATAAGGTCTTAATACTTGTTCTCTGTAGAGCTTGTGGAAAAATCGACTTTTATACAAATTTCGGAACAACAGAAGGCGAAGGGACAACCATGTGGAAGCAGTGGCAAGCAAGAGGCAAAAAGTGACCCCTGTGGTGAAGTCTTTTTCTAAACACCCGGTCAAACCCCATTGGGGAATGATGAACTATCTGCCCGAAAGAGCAGAAACAGAAGATGACACTTCAGTGAGCCAACACATCAAGTGGATGCAGCTGGAATAGAAGAAAAAACAGCCAGATTTCAAACACGTTGCTTTTGCAATGAGTAAGACGTTGTCTGATAGAAGAAAGTGGCTGGTCAACACTGTGCCACGTCCCGCTGTTAAAGAGATCAGAGATCAATACCCTTGGCTCTTTGACGAAGATCAGGTAAAAATCCTCTATTACACTAAAATTTATTGGCTAGCTGGAGTTATGCATTTTTAGTTTGGGTCATGCTTTTCCCAGTAAAATGAAAAGATATCACATGAAAGTAAATTGCAAAAGTAAAGTATATTGTAGACTGTAGTTATAGGCAATAGGGAGAAAACCAACTAAAAGGTAATCACTCTCAGACTGCTAGATGTTATTAAAAAAGATTTACAGTACTGTAGGTGACAGATCATAATTGTAATATCTAGCCCACTGTACGCATGGTGAAGTCAGAAGAGCATATCCAACAGAAGTTTGTTTTCCCCTTTTTTTGAGGGGGGAATGATCTGCCACTGCTGGTTGGCACCTTTTGGGCCAGACCAGCACTCAGAATTGACGACCGTCACAATCTGCCGAAGAAATTTTCCAGCCAGCACTTATTCCTGATAAGAACCCAAATAAAAAAGCTTAATGGCCAAGGTATTGACCATAAAGAAACTTTGTTGGTCATAATTTGAGACATACAGCTTAAAACATTCGGGAAGCCATTTTGGACCATCAGGGGGAGGGGGGAGGCTTGTAGATTAAAAAAAAACTGATGGTGGCACTCAGCCCTATGGTAGTCCTGTCGGCACTCAAACCATCTGACCTAGGCAGAACCCTGGTGGGTGGAGAAGGGGGACTTCATTTGCATTCGTGGTTCGGCAATTAAGCATTCGAGTGACTGATAATGTTTATAACTCTTTTCAATTGATCATTTAAAGCTGTGTCCTCTTTTTTGTAATAGGTATTACTCCTAATGACCTCATTAATGAAATTGTGTTGTGTATTTTTACAGCTATCCTCTGAACTGATGAGAATACAGGGCAGTGACACACCTTTAGTTTCAAAACTCCTTGAAGGACTCAAGAAGTATGCTGTTGCTTTGGTAGTGAAGGGAAAAGCCAGGAAGAAGAAAGAAGCTGTCTTTTTGGAGGCATTGGATGACATAACTAGTCAGCATGCAGAAGAAGACAAACTGAGTAAGTTTGCATTGCTGAATCCTTTTTTCTTCATTCCAGCCTTGGATACAGATTTTGCAGGACCAGAATTCAACATTCAAGGAGAGGCCTGTAAAATACCTGTATCAAATATTCACATATGATACAAGTTTTACATGAGAAAGTGGTGAGAAACCTAATTACAGTGTATGCAAGTGTGATGTCACAGTTGCATAGAATGATCACAAGTAATATGGGCTACTTTCAATTCCTAATCCTAGGAACATTGGTCCCTTAGTTTCTGTGATGAAATTGTGTAAGTCATGAATGAAAATTGTTCTTTTTGGATTATTTTTTTGCAGGTTCAATGTGCTATGCTGCTTTTTTAACAATTCCTGGGCTTCTAAAGGAAGATATTGGCAATGTGCTTGTTGCTGAGGAGGCTGAGGTACGTATACAATATTAACACCTGTCCCTTTGAATGATTTTATTGTGAGCATTTTTATAACCCAGAAAAGAATCCTTTAGCAGTCACTTATTTTTGTAAAACTACTGGTGGCAAAATGCAAGTCTGCATCCTTCATGAGAGATTGAGGACACAGAACCAGAAGTATAAACCTTCCTTGTATTTACGATGGCTGTAGAAATGGTGTTTTGACAAATTCTTCAAATAAGCTCAAATTTTAAAAGTATTATACATATATGAGTTTAATATTTATTTTATCCCAACAGTTTAGAGAAAATATAACTGTTATCAAATTATCAGACTTCTTACTGTTAGGATCTTTACTTCAGCAGCATTTAGTTACAGCCTGAGCCTGACCAAGGACATTTACTCCTATAGCTCCTGTTACTGGCAGGACTGGAAAAGGCCAAAAAGGAGAAAAATTTTCATAATTTGTCGCCTTATTCCAGGAAAAAAGTGTCCCTCTAATGCTAAAATTTCCCTTATGCAAAGAGATTCTCAGAAATGAGTCTTCCAGCTTACAAAGCTCTTCCACCCGTGACTTCTCTCCTAATCTTTTAGGGGTGCTGCCTTTTTCTTTTGAACATTCCTGAGCAACCAGTGCTTTCTTTAACAAGCAAGTAGTGTCTTCCATGCATGTAGCCATGTTGATCTTGTTCCTTTTTCAATTTTGTTCTAGAAAACCATATTTTACAATAAGGTATGCTTCAAACAGTTCAAAATGAGTTCTGTGAATTGTGCTATAGCAAAAGGGAAGAAAGTTAAGTTATACACTTGTGAAACACAAAGACTACCTTGATACAACAAATAGTTTACTCAAGTAAAATAGTTATTCAATATGAGTTCACTAGGATGTCTTCCCATCTTTTGCTACTGTCTTTCTCAGTTCTTTTATTGTAAGTGGTTGGAAAAATGGTTACCACACTTAAAGCTGAAAATTACATCAGTGCGAGGGTCTCTCCACCCTTACCAAACAGAAAGTTTATTTTGACAAAATGTGGTCAGTTCAACTTGAAAAGAGAATTGCGCTTCTCAGACTTTGGTTTGGTGCATATTTTATACTCCTACTAAATGAAGAAAGGCACTATTGACAATGGTTGTTTCAGCCATTTTTTTGCATTGTTCCATTCATAAGTTGAATATCCTGGTATTTTAGCAGGCACTTCTCCAGATTGTCATGGATGTCTACAAATTTAATTTTTTTTCTTTGCAGTGTACAAGCCCAGTCTACTTGAGATTTGAGGGACAATCACCATTGTCATCAGACCTTTACACCCTTGTAGCTGATGAGGTAGCTGTGGCAAGCAGTAACACTTTCATTGAGTCTGTAGCTATGTGGATTGCCTCTTTCTATGTCTTCAACTTTGCATACCCTGGGTGTTTGTCAAGGTCACTTACTTTTATCCAGAAGGTGATTTTGAATATAAATGATGAGTTGCCTCCTATGAAACCTATTGTTACTTTAACCAATAAACTTAACATAGAGAACATGTCAAAGCCATAGAGAGAGGAGTATTTGTCCGTTGACCTTTTTTGTGAGGTTGCTCTAGATTGCTTTGTCATATAGTATAGCCAATGACTCCTACTTTGTTTTTAATAATTAGCTGTAGCTTTCAAAATGTTTTACATAAATGTTTGCCAAATTTGTCATAAATATACTGAGACACTTTTACCATATTTGTCCTGTACTGTGCAGCCATAATATAAAAAAATCAATCATGTGTCTGTTGTAAAATGAAAATGTCATCACAAACTGCCTCTGTATCAAATGTATGTTGTTGATGCAGAAATTTTGATGAAACAGTACAACATGCAAGCTAGTTTTTATGGGGAAACAGACCTGAGGTTCTAAGTTTACAAAATTACCCTAGACTATGAGAACACCATATTGCTATTAAAAGAAGATTAAGAATCTTCCCTTGTCATCTACACTTAAAAAAACAGATCGGCTTGATATTGGCTGTTTTGGTAGCAGGCTTCGACAAATCCCCCGCCCGACAGTCCTGGACAAGTAAAAAGTTACTCGGGCAAGTACATTGTTCAATATCATAGCCCCCGGGCAAGTACCCTTGCGAAGTCTCCCCCAAAGGAGTTTAAAGGCATATTAAGAGTGAACAAGTAGATATTCACACGGACAAGTAGACTAAGAGAACAGCTTGCCCGATGGACAAGTAATGAAAAAAGAATTTGTCCAAGCCTGTTTGGTAGGCAAGATTGGTTATTTTATTGGTAGGAGCTACTCTGTGTGTGGTAAACAGCCTGGGTGGAAAACGTTGGGAAGCTGGGAGGCTCTTTCCTGGGAAATTTGGGTATTTGGAGGGAAATTTTGGTCATTGGAGGGAAATTTACACATTTTGTGTACATGAAAATATGGGAGGAATTGTGGAGAATTTTACTCCCTTCCTGGGAAATAAACATTTTTTCCAGCCCTGGGTAAACAGTATAAAAAGTAGTGTTTACATCAGATCAAAAATTTGGATGCTGATACCCGCAGTTCATGATCTGTCAGGTACCCATGTACTTGAAAATACAACTTCTCTTAGGCCACAAGTGCATTGTAAAGTCATACTACAAAATTTTGTTGTGGATGTTAAGATAACATCAAT
This sequence comes from Holothuria leucospilota, assembly GCA_029531755.1. Classification (NCBI taxonomy): domain Eukaryota; kingdom Metazoa; phylum Echinodermata; class Holothuroidea; order Aspidochirotida; family Holothuriidae; genus Holothuria; species Holothuria leucospilota. Next base: position 3,300 of record JAIZAY010002000.1, on the reverse strand, counting down.
CTATCTTACGTATGGGCATGACAATGGGTGTCCCTTAGGCATGTCAGTGATAAATTTTGTCAAGAAAAATAACATATTAGATTTTTGTCACAGAGTTTGAATCTGTGTAGCAATTTCAGAACTGGGTCCGAGCATCTTTGGCCGGGTACTGTACTTGGGTACCCGGTGCAAACACTAGTAAAAAGTCACAGGCAACCTTGTCATTTGAGTGCATTTAACAGAAGTAATATGCACATATCTATTTGAATGATGCAGTTAGAGGTGTTGATATCATGTCACTTGCTTTGATAGTGGGTTATCTAGTTTAGGAGGTGTCACGGCCAGGGTTGAAGTTTAGGCAAAATTAGTGTTGGGTATTTCTATAGATGTTAGTGGACAATAATTGACATCCTGTGGGTGGGGTTTTCAGCAAGTGGATTTCACTGTCACAGCAGTGAGACTTTGTGATGGCATGTACAATTACTAAGTGAAATTATGATAACAAATGCAAGTAAATACAATTCAAATCAGTATGTGGATTAAAAGAGTGTTTACAAAGGCACCCTACCATAGCTTCAACCCTGGTCAAGACCAAACTTAATTATTTGGACAGACATGGTACAAATGATGTACATACATCCTTTTAAGGGCTAACCAGTAGAATAATGTATCTTAGTGTGGCCCAGTGTCTGTCCTTGGTAAGTCTTCTTCATTAAAGACTGTTCAATGTTTACAATTAACAGGCTAAGATTAAAGGGATATTCCTGTGACAATTTCAGAAGTTTTTAAATGAAAGGGAATAATTTTTCATCACATACCCTTCACACACCAGGCCCATAGCTTGTTGATAACTCAAAATATTTGAAGATTGGTTATTTTGCCAAAAACAGACTTCCGGTTGCTTCACGGTCACAAAATTTTATATAATACAGGCAGATTGCTTCCAAAATCTTTTGTTGTTCTTTAAAATAGAAGTGTTTAATTTGACCCTGAAACTTGACACCAGTGAAACCTTGAATATCATTCATGTGAGACTGAGTTTACAATTTTGTAAGAATAACAGTTACAACTCCAAAGGTGTCTGTATACTTCATTTGTCAAGATTAATAAGAAAAACAAAAGATCATCAATTAGTCTGCCGGTATGACATCACAGATTTCCCATAATGCAGTGTGCTACAGTGAATTGAATATTCTCGTTAAATATTCATAACTTCTAAACACAACATGTTTTTGAGATAAAATTTTTACCAAGGAAGAGGGAAAAAGTTCCTTTATTTTACACCAGCCTGCTATTTTGTCACAGGAATATCCCTCTAAATTCAACGATCTTTTTCCTGGAATGAAGAAACTGATAGAAGCTCTAAGACAATTACTTCTGAATCTTTTCAATCAAGTTAATCCTTTGGTTTACATTTGTTGTTCATCAATGATATCAGTTTAAGGCTGTATTTTTTCATGGTTACTCAAAAAGTTTCATAAGCATATGTATTGGTCACAAAAAAGTAAGTCAGTGCTTTTCTTTTTTTTTTTTTTAATTTTTTAAGACATGGAAATCAGTATTTGATCACTTAAAATAATTTATGTCGAAATCTGACATGTATATTAAAGAAAAATTCCAAAGATACCTTTTCCGTCCATAACACATTTACTTTGTTTAATATTTGTATTCTACTTTTAGTAAAAGCCAAACTATCAGTGCATTAACAGAAATATGTGGTACAAATTAAGCATTCTAATTGATTTGTTGTGTTGTTAGCAGTGTTCACGCTAAGGTGCGCCATTGCGGGATTCCCGCCTAAATTCACAAATCCCGCAAAGAAAATATTTGTCTGCGGGAAATTCCCGTTTCCTCCGTACTATCTGAAATCCCGCCCAAAAACTTGTGGAAGGGGCGAATTTCCTGCACACATTTTGAACCCTAGCGTAAACACTTATTGTTAGTTTTGTGTAGTTAAAATGTTTTTTGTTCTTCTATTTAGTGATGAGATAATCCTGTACTTTAACTCCTGACACTCTGCAGAAATGGAAGGGAAGAGTGTGCACTTCTTCTGTCAAAGGCCAGTCTACATTGTACTGACCTGACTGTGCCATGCCTGAATATAGCTTGGTTAGTGCAGTGTGAGTAATGCTTTGTTCCTGACGTGACTGCAAAATAGCAATATGGGGTGCCAGGTAGTATCATCTCAGGCAGCAGTGACAGTGTTCGTGTAGCTGTTGTGCCAAATTAAACATATATGTTTATTCTGGAATAAATTTGTGACAACTCTCATAATAATGTAGCAATAAATTTGTATAAAATGATCTGAGATTGATACCCAGGGATCCTAGCTTTCGAGGAATTCTCTACATGTAAGAATATGGTGCAGTTTTTCACAGGGTATTAAAAAAGTGGCATTTTGAGACTTTTGTACGGTCTTCAGCACTATTTACATGTAACTGCTTTCAGTGTTCACTTTTTTATTTTATATTTATGTTCGTTTATTGTACCTGCATGCCTTGACATTTAAAGCAAAGTTTATATTATAGTTTTTTAGTTTTATAGTTTAATAAAATGAAAGATGAGAAGAAAATTTGTATTTAATGTTGCTTTCTAAACAGTGTGTTGTGTTATACGTTAAACTGGAAGAACGACAAGGACCAGCCAACAAGTTAGTCAAGCAATTCGTTCAAACACCCTTGACTAACATGGGATTATCTTGACTAACCTTTGCTTGACTAACTGGCCTTAAGTTAGTCAAACGGAGCACCAGCTTGACTAACCTAAACTTAGTCGTATGTTAGTCAATCCTCCTTCATACATTAGTCAAGCATGCTCGACTAACTTGGCTTGACTAACCATAAACTAGTCCAGCTGTACATAAGTTAGTCATGCAAACTAGTCAAGCTGGAATGACTAGTTAAATGTTAGTCAAACGAGACACCGGTTTGACTAACTTTTTGTTAGTCAGGCGAGTAGTTTATTTTTTCAGTGTACCTTTTAAAATACAAGCAGATGTAAATTCTGTGATCTTTTCATCGTATTCCTATCAGGCCCGTAGCGAGCGAGGGTTGTAGGGGTGTCACCCCCCAATATTTGGTCGCCCGTCGGCAAATTTTCGGTCTGTCGGCAAAAAGAGGAGAGGGAAAGGAAAAGAGGAAAAGAAGAGAGGAGTTAAAGCAGAGAGAAAAGGGGAAAGAAAGGGAAATGAAGGGAGTGAAAGGGAAAACGTAGAACGAAAAGAAAAAAGAGAAAGAGAGAACGGGCCACTCTATCATCGGCTCTTTCGATTTTCGACTCTTCATCTAATTGGCTTATTCAAGTTGAAAGCCCGTCGGCAAA
>JAIZAY010001999.1:0-12051 GCA_029531755.1 Holothuria leucospilota | reverse complement strand
AAAATTGCTTATTTTGACCTTTTTTGATGGTTGACCTTTGACCTTTGACCTATCATGCTGAGGGTATGTCAGGCACAAGTTCCAAGGACCATGCACCCGCCCACCAAGTTTGGGCTCAATCTTGTTCTTAGTTTAGGAGGAGTTCGCGACACACTTTTGACCTTGTGAATGTCATTTGACCATCAGAGCCTTTGACCCAAATTTTAGGCATATTTGGTCACATGACCACGAAACAGGACCTTCACCACTCCATTTTGCCCCACCCTTGAGTAGCGGTCATAAAGCCCCAAATTTCCCTACCATGCATTTCCATGGTTGTGGTTGCTGTGGCGACTGGCAGGGGGAAACGTGTGCACTTTTCAATGGTAAACGAAGCACAATATCTCATCCCCCACATACTACGTATGTGGGGATGAGATAATAAAGTGGAGGGAATATAAATGAATAGTTAAGAGTCATTTGGAACATACCAGGCAAGACAAGTGGTGATACAAGATGACCTTCGCTTGCAGGGCAACAAATGACATACTGTACTAAAAGTTTTTCTGTGTTTGGTAGTAAAACTTCAATATGTGAGTTTATACAGTACTGTACCATGCAGCATAGGGAATAACACGTGCAAGTGTAACCGACTCTAATTGATAACGGTGGAACGAGATTGCATTCCATACTTAAGCCAAAATTTACGGGGATTTTTTATATTCACGGCGTCATTACTTTATCAGAGATTAGCATGTGTGTTTATTTATATGCACTTAAGCTTCTTGTGGAAAAACACTGTTCCACGGAACAGTGGCTTTTGAAAAGGTACTGTTCCGGCACTAAAAGCACTGTTCTCGGAACAGCGGAACATTGGGAATTTCGACCCCTGGATGTATACAAGACAAAAAGCTGCAGTTACATACTTGTGCTTTAGAGCTTTTCCACAGTCTGGGAAGTTTCTAATATTTTTTACCTGAGCCCAAAGTTATGTTGGGGGCAGAGGTCAGGTGGGGATGGGCCAAGGTTGTCGAGGACTCGTAGTCAGGCATGATGGAATTAAATTTGTAATCCCCTATAAGGACAGTCACCCCAACAGTTTACCCATACTTGCTTTAAGGAGGGTTGTTTCTTCAATAGGGACCAAAAATTTGCAGTTTTCTTACTTTTCTTTCATATTTTTACTTCATATCACAGCAGAGGCCTTACCCTATGTTAGTAACCCATATTAGCTTTATACAGTAGTCATATCGTTTTACTTGTCTTTGGGTATGGTGAACAAGTTGGGATGTGACCATTTCATAGGGTAGACAGGGTGGATAGGATACAGTGCATGTCATTCCTGATAGGGGTTTGCTCCACCAACAGTTTTTGATTCCTTGCCGAAGGCCGCAGGCATCTATGCGATGGTGATGTTGTGTGTGTGTGTGACGCTTTTGCTTGTAAACACGATATCTCAAGAAGGGTAACTCTGAGGGATCTCATACTTGGCATGTAGATTGCCCATATTGAGTAGGTGATCCCTGTCATTTTTAGTAGAGGTCAAAGGTCATCTGGGGTCACAGGAGGTCAAAAGGTCAAAACTTTGTAAACACGATATCTCAAGATGGGTAACTCAGAGGGATGTCATACTTGGCAGGTAGGTTGCCCATATTAAGTAGATGAGCCCTATTCTTTTTGGTGGAGGTCAAAGGTCATTTGGGGTCACAAGAGGTCAAATAGTAAATACCCTGGAAATTGCTTGTAAACATGGTATCTCCAGAAGGATAAATGTGAGGGATCTCATACTTAGCATGTGGATTGCCCATATTGAGTAGATGATCCTGTCATTTTTGGTGGAGGTCAAAGGTCATTTGGAGTCACCAGTGGTAAAAAGGTCAAAACCTTGTAAACACCATATCTCAAGAAGGGTAACTGTGAAGGATCTCATATGTAGCATGGAAATTGCCCATGTTGAGTAGATGCTCCCTATTGTTTTTGGTGGAGGTAAAAGGTCATTTGGGGTCACCAGAGGTCAAAAGGTCAAATCCTTGTAAACATAATATCTCAAGAAGGGTAACTTTGAGGGATCACATACGTAGCATGTGGATTGCCCATATTGAGTAGATGATCCTTAGTATTTTTGGTGGAGGTCAAAGGTCATTTGGGGTCATTAGAGGTCAAAAGGTCAGCACTTGTAACAGGGCTGGTCATGAAAATTTTTCAGGAGGGCAAGCAACTGCCCGCCTTACTTGAGATGTTGTGCTTCTAGGCGGGCAAATAGTTGCCCACCTAAGATTTCAGGCGGGCAGTTGTGTAAATATACAAGTTTCATTTAAATTTATCATTCTTTTCGGTTTACGCTCTGTGTACCCCCCCCCCCCCTCCGTGTCCCTCCCTGTGTTCTACCCAGTTCCCAACAGGGCATATATGCGACACACTGCCAACAGACAGTGGGGCCATATGTTTTCTGACATCATATAAATCAGTGAAGAAATGAAAATGACTGCATCTCAACTTGCCACAAAACCCCCATTAGCAACATCATGGCGCCCTTCAGGGTAGAGTTGGCGCTCTATTCCCTTCTACCATATGCACCACTGTGGACACAAAGCAGGCCAAGTCCAGGGTAACATATGGCGGAGCCACCCCATGGATGCATGCCAATAGGGGTCCAAGGAACCATTAACTGACATCCATGTACCAATATTCCTTCTTCCATGGCACATAGTTGGGCCGAAGCCTACAGTCGGGAAAATGGCAGTGACAAGTTAAATCTCAAAGCTTTTTTTGTCCTTCTGTTGAGTTATGCCTCAGGGTCTGAATTTAAGTATTGGGCATCAGGGGTAAAATAAAAAAAAAAAATGCCACTCCAGGCCCACAGGATTTTGCTGGTGAGCCTTATTTTGAAGGACCCAGGATAATTTTGAATTGGTGAATTGCAGTTTGTTTGCCTAATACAGGCTTCAAAGTGATCCTATATTTCCTATAATTTCCTATAAATTTCAAAAAATCCTATATTTCCTATATTTGTATGATTTTAGGCTTGTTTTCCTATATTCTCCTATATTTTTCTAATCTTGTCAAAAAAATGTTTTTCTTTTATATGGTGTTTTGGGGTGAAAATTTCAGATGGATTCTTTTTTCCAAGATATTTTTGTAGACTCAGAGTGGCCTATTCAGACAGGTAGCAGTGTATAGATGCCAAGTATTAGATGCAAGTACACAATGGCTTATTATAGGATTCAGAAATATTGTATATGAAACAGCATTGAGCACTAATGAACACTTATTTCATCAGCCATAAATGTTCCACTCTCACACTTGTGATTTTAAGTACTCTTTGATTTCATCTCTTTGAGGGAATTTTAGTGGTATTGTAAGGGGGTGGATTAGAGCCTTTTGCCTGGCATCGCCTGTAGTCATGCAGTGTCCCACATTTTGAAACCCTTACCTATGCTTTGTATGCACAGATAGCTGGTCTGTGACATAATTGATTCTTTCATTCGAAATATTGTAGTACAATGGTTTGAAATACCAATATTTTCCCTGTCATCTGCCATCTTTCCTCAAACTTTATTAACCATTAGATCAGTCCAAAGTGTTGCACAATTAAAATTTTCCCCCAAAGAATAAGAACTTAGTGCTTCGAGAAAATTAAGAATCTCACTGTAATGTTTACCAGTTTACAATGTGCAGATCTCTAAGGTTTTCCCTAAACTCCACTAGAAGCTCTGTGTTAGATCTCTGGATGCCACATCAATATTTCCAATAGACCAAAGTGGAAAATCTAATCCATGTTTGGGTCTGGTGCTGCAGTGCCTATCATTCGTGACAAGTAGGGCACTTGCCAAGTTGCCCTTTCCCTAATTTTGTCATGTTATTTCCTCAATTGAGATTTTAGATGTTAAGTATGTTAAGGCACAGTTTTGCACACTGTAGGCATCTTGACATATGTGGACTACACTGTTCTGCCAAGTTGTACAGATTCAAAGTGAGTAGTGGCATTTTTTGGTTTGGGGACCATTGGGCCATGCCCACTTTCCTTCCCTAATGCTGATTTTTTTCTTTTAATTTAGTAAACAAAAATTTGATTTTGAAAATAAATTTTACTTCAAAAAGATAACATATTTAGCACCAGATTGCATGTAAGTACACCCAGTCATTCAAAAAATTTTCAAAGGGGAGGGGGACACCCCCTCCCTATGTTGGTAATAACAGAATAAACTGCATGGCCCCCATGAGAAAGTTCTGGCTGTGCCACTGGGGGAGTGAGTTGGAAGGTATTCATAGCAACCATACAGTTGTCAGGCCTGTGATCTTGGTCTATTATTACCCATGTGTCACACTTTACTGTATATCATGATTGACTAGCAATACAGTGTATAGTTTATAGAAAAGGTTGTATGGAGAGACCATTTCCTGTTATTTAAGCAGCAAAAATTTCCTCACCTCAACCCTATTATTATTGGAGCTGAGGTAAATTCTGTCTGTGTACTTTAGGACATAGCCTAAGCAACAGTTTATTGTCCACATTAACTGCCCATTCATTCAAAGCACCATCATGGTCACATTCTGTGTTCTCACCTTCTGATATTGCAAATTTTGGTGCCTTTTTGGTATGCACAAAGAATAAGATTTATGGATACTTTATTATACACCACCTTCAGGGGATTTACTCTTTCCCTTCTACCAAAATGTTTAGGTGTTTTTTTAATTCCATGTTGATGGTAGAACCACACTTTTCTGCCACATAGCACACTTGTGATACTGTTTATCACATTTGTATCATTTAAACAGTATAGTTCATTAGTTTTTAAGGTACCATGTTTTCCTCATCCACAACTTTGAGGAATTTTGAAGATAATTAGAACCGCTAAGTGTATGACATTCCTATATTTACTCTATGTTTTCCTGGAAAAATCCTATAAAACCCTATATATTCATCAGTATCCTTCCTATGAAACCTCCTATATTTCTGTGATGGACCACTTTGAAGCCTGCTAATATAAAACTTGTGTTTGCAAGGGTACAAAAACGTAGTAACCCGGGTACCCGATCACCATATCCATTAGATACCGATAACCGATATAACAAAGTAAAGCAGCAATTTTGTAAGGCACGTAATGACACTTGCCTGATTTTTCACCTGTCTCGGAGTGGTAGTTACCACGTGTTCAAGAAAACTAAAATTCTCACAACGAAATCGTGTCGTTTCAAATAGAAAATTAACAATATGAGAAACCTGATAAAAAACAGCCAATTAATAAATGCAGTACTTCGTAAGGCCTCTATCTATCTACTGCATTGAATTTTGGGGCGTTTTCCGACTCAAAAAACAAGCTTACCTCGAAGCTGTCTAGGTTATACCAATTTAAACATGTCAACCAATCAGAGCCTTCAGAAGTAAGTATTCTCTTGCACATCCGAAATTACAGAATGTAAACAAATGATGTCACGGTAGTGAAATTTGCTACTACAGGGTGTACACATTATCACTGACAGCTTCGTGCATTCTTATGTAGCTATCCTTGTGTTGACATCCGGGCTACTCACATTAGCTTGCACATGGAGTTTTGTAATTTTTACGATCGTCATTTTGGTGCAAACTAACGTTAGATACGATAGCACAGTTAATTTTGAAACTTTTCTTTAATATTTACAGCGTTATTATAGTCGTATCTAGGTAGTTAACACAAGGCGGGAAGATGTTGATTTGCACAATAGTGACACGTTTGAATGTTGGGCGAGGTTTTTTATTTTCTTTTTGGCATACTCAAGGAGGCATGCCGTATTGAACCGAAGGAACAGCATTGCGTAGTATAATATGTACTGTACATGCAGGGCTCTGTAGCACGCCGAACATTATCGCAACTTGCAATGGGTCGGGGCGGCGTGTCTAGTATGCAAGCTACTGTAGCCTGCTACTACGTAATTTACTGTGTACAGTACAAACAAGGATCGTAAGAAACAACGTTGCTTCGAACTCGACAATTCGTGTTCATGAGGCTGTCAGTGCAGCACGCGCTAAGTTGACGAATATTATCGGGAAAAATTCTTAATTTTTGGAGGTCTTTAAATGTTCTTATGTAAATATATTTGGATGTTTTTAGCAATGCTCGGTCACACGGGCGATCTATTTCTCAAGGTGGGCTATTTGTTGCCCACCACACAATTTAAGGCGGGCATTTTGATGCCCGCCTTGGGAAGTATTTTTGCTTCCAAGCCGGGCGATAAGGCGGGCCCGGGCGATCGCCCAGGTCATATGACCAGCCCTGACTTGTAAACACTATCTCAAGAAGGGTAAATGTAAGGGATTTCATACTTAGCTTGTGTATTGCGCATATAGAGTAGATGATCTGTATTGTTTTTGGTGGAGGTCAAAGATCATTCGGGGTCACCAGAGGCCAAAAGGTCAAAGCGTTGAAAACACTATCTCAAGAAGGATAACTGAGAGATCTCACACTTGACATGTGGATTGTTTGTATTGTGTAGATGTCCCTATAATTTTTCGTGCAAGTCAAAGGTCATTTGAGTTTAAAAAAGGTCAAAGTTTAATTTCAAGGAGGGTAACTATGAGGGATCATGATGTTGCAAGGAGGGTAACTATGAGGGATCTCATACTTGGCCTGTGGATTGTTCATATTTAGCATGTAGGTCATTTTGGGTTACAAGATTTCAAAAGATTTTGACTACTTATAACATGATATCTCAAGTACGTAGGATAACTGTGAGGGATCTCATGCTTGTCATGTGGGTGATTCATGTTTGTTACAATGTATCCATATGGCAAGGAATCACTAAGCCTTTTAGCTTTCTGGTTGTTAATCTAAATGGGTATGAAAGGAACTTGAAGATTAATAGATGTTAGCCATAAATAGAGTTTAGTAATGAAAGTAATCTTTAACCTTGTTACAGGTCATGGATAATTCCTTGAGATACATTTAATTTTACGGTTTTTGAAACGACTGTATAATGTTCTTCACCGCCCTTCTCATGGTTTTTGTCAACTACTATTCCATTAGGAGAGATCATTACCCTTCATTTCTCATATTTTGAAACGTCTGAGTGAGATCTACTGAAGTAAAACTTATGTGTTTAATAAGCAACACATCACACAGGTGAATCTTCTTCAAAATAGCCCAACTATAACTGGAAAAGAGCAACAAACTGTAGAGTTTTATTATATTTTCTTCAGAAGAAGACTTTTCCCAGTGGAGTAGGAACAGTGAACATAAGTTTATCAAGTCCCCGTATGTACAAAAATCGGTGACAAGCACTGCGCAGTTACCTCTTTGCACATCAGTTTCAGCTGAAAGTTGTATTTTCTTTGGAAAGAGGTGCTTGCTTTGTCGGTGATCACGTTAACACTGGAGTCATTGTATGCACATTAGATCCGATGGCGCAGCCAGTATGATACTGATAGTATAGTACTGTTATGTACGCACATACTGCATTTACCCAACATATTTCTGGGACGTCTTTGAGATAACCAGAACTTCGTAAATCCTCGTCAGTTGTGTTTCTTTATATTTGCATAAACGACTGCCTGATTGACTACCTGATTTTACTAATTACGTGCGAACATTGATCAGCAGAAGGAATAATTGTCAAACTCAAGGGAGAGGTAAATGCCTGAAATGGTGAACGATCTCCAGTTAAAGCGTGGAAGTAGGCCTACTACCTTCGAGTAAGCACTTGTCATGGTTAAAGGGAATAAAAATAACCCTCCAGATGCAAAACTCCATTACATTTGTCACCATTACTATGCTGTTTTGCCTTAATAAGTACGCACGATGATCTACAGAATTTACATATTAATAAAGTTACAGCATCGCCGTGAAGCTGCTGTGGCATAGTTGGATAAGGCATTCGGATTCATCCGGGAGGTTGCAAATGTCCTAGGTTCGAACCCTCGCTACGCACTCCCTTAAATTTTTTTTCCCCCTTCGATGTTAGATTCGCGAGTGTGAATGTCTCGCATTCTGGTTTTTGTGAAGAATGAGAGTGGCACACTTCAAAGTTGATGTGTAAGTTCAGTGTGTAAAGATCTCACTTGGGATTGCTTTCCACAGAGGTCAAAGGTCATTTGAGGTCACCAGCTGTCAAAATATAACATCTTTTGTGACCACATCATCTCAATTAGGGATACATAAAGAAACTGTCATACATTTACTTCTATTGATAACACCAGCCTACCATGATGTCCTTATTGGTTGCAAGAAAGATTTAAACGTACGTATGCTCTCACACCTACACCTACTCCCTCTCTCAACTTGGCAAAGAATCACTATGCCTCTTGGTGTTCTTGTGTTTACTTTTCACATCATTTCTAGAAACAATCAGGCAACACACATATTTAAATTTTCATCTTATTTTCCTTAAAAATAAAGCAGCACATTGCAACTTGGCCCTGTTGTGACATAGACTCATTTTAAGCTTTCTACGTACTGGTTATTACCATTTGAAGACCTTGTCTTGTTAGCTCTTTGTGTGATCTTATTCATTGTTAAATATTTGTCATTAAAAGTTAACTTGAGTCTATGGCAGGGGTTGTCAATTATTTTGGGCGGAGGGCCACTTTTGCTGGAGTTTTTACTTTGCAATAATTGTAGTAGTCAGCATTTAATTACACGGTTTGCTTTCTCATTTAAATTTTGAGCTCCTTGAATCTTTAGCAGGCCATCCAAGAGCTTGTCACATGCTGCAAATGGCCTTCAGCAGCCACTTGAGAACTTAGGGTCTAGATTTTATTTATCTTTTAACTTTAAAGGGAAATAGCAGTCACCCCAATCAGGATTAGTATACCCTATCGTCCTAATCCATGAATGGCTTTTTTTTAACTTGTGATAATATATTTGTAACTGAATTGTTAAAATTATGAGAATAACTCCTTGCTCCACCTTTTGTTTGTAATAGTTATGTTCAAAAACATCTTCAGAAGTACTTGTGAGGCAAATGAGGGGAGATTTGCAAGAGTTTGCTGAGTTTTCAGAGCAATTTGGGGGGACTGCCTGTTGCCTTTCATGTGTTTCCATGGAAAATTGTATACCTTCAGTACCTCGTAACAGTTGATTTTATTCAGTGGAGACTTGTTAAAATGCAGCAAATGCCAAGCAGGAGGCCACATGTGTAAACTGAGTTGGGGCACACTTTTTTTACTTCATTAATGGTGCTGTGATGTTTTAAAACAATGAAGTACTTGCTGAACTTTAAGGCACTGTAGTCAGAGATGATACTTCAAACTACAGGGCTACCCACATTCCTTAATGGTCAAGTTACTTTTGGGGGAACTGAATCACAAGTTTCTTGTTCATTAGGAGTATATTTGAAGCCTTTTTGTTTTCATTTGGTTTGCATGCTTTGATATAGGGATATCCTTGTTAGAACTATCGTAGCTATTGGAGTGCAAGAAATATAAGGTGACCATTGGAAGTTGTTAGATTTTATGTATTTTATGGAAAGTATTCATATGCAGCAAATGAGAACCCTACATTTCCCTATCCAACCCTGCCATTCTATTTCCTTATGAAAACAGGAGTGAAGAGATTTTTGTTAAATTAAGAGTGTACTGCTCAAGTTCCGCTTCCTACTCCTGTACATTGTTCACTGTCCTCTTTTCCTGACTTGGCATTCCACTGCACTCAACTGTTGTGCGTGCATAATTAGCAAGACATCACCTCCCTGAATGAACTTCTCATAGTGTTAAGTATATTCACCTCATCTGGCAGATTGTACTCTCGCAGTGGTAATTGTTTAGGGAGTGTATAGGCCTATATGTTGTGGTTATTAATGCATATTTAAGTAGGCGTCCAGTAAAAATTCATGAAACCAGTTTTATTTAGTTGGTTACTGTATGACTCAACTACCATGAATAATTTTATTGTCCCCAAGGTTGTAAACTTGAAAAATTGCATAACCTAAAGTATCTGCTTGGGCAGTGGAGCAAGGTGTTAAAAGGAAGGAAATACACTTAACTAAAATCTTTCAGACTATATACTAGAAAATGACTGAATCTCTTGCAGGTATAAAAAATTTGATTGATAGGTATCATAGCTTTGACTTACCCTTCCCCCTAACCAGTGTGTTCCTTTTAAACCTGGGCCAAGAAAAAGGGAAAACAAGAGCTTTTGTTATCTGACAATGTTTTCAAGTTTTTCTTCTACCAGAGCTTCCATTATGATTTCCAGTCAAATGAATATCCACAAATTTTGAATGATCATTCTGTTCTAACTGTGTCTCTATGATTTTTCTGTTTATACAAACTTTAACAATTGTTATACTATAGTTGTTTGTGATACATTTTGGAAGTTGTTTTGCAAGTTTCTACATTAAAGAGAGAGCAGGTCAAATGAAATTTTAAAATAAAAAAAAAAAGATTTCTTGAACTATGAAGAAACTTTGAAGTTTTCAGATGATCATAGAATGACTGGCAACAGAAAGCTAACACTTACAGGTTTTGATGAAAAGAAAAGCCTCTGCATCCATGATGGCTTGTGTATCTGTGGGCATGTACATCATATGTGTGTGTTTGTATACTTAGTAGTGTGTGGTGTGTGGTGGGTACCCAATATTGAGAGGAAGAACCCTATTGCTTTTGGTAGAGGTCAAAGGTCATCTGAGGTCACCAGAGGTCACTCTGAAAACCTTGTAAGTATTATCTCAAGATGATAAGCATGGATACTCCACTTACAGTGTATAGCTTGTAGATGTGTTTTGTAAAGGGCAGAACCCTGTTGTGTTTGGTGAAGGTCAAAGGTCATCTGGGTCATGAGAGGTCAAACTGTGAAAACCTTGGGAACATGATATCTCCACAAAGGAAGCATTAATACCCTCCATAGTTAAGCATGTGGGTGCATTGTAAGGAGAGGTAGAACCTTTTGATGAATTTCAAAGGTTATCTGAGGTCATTGGAGGCCAGACTCTGAAAACTTTGTTGCCACTGTATCTCAAGGAAGAAGGTAGGAAGTATATGTGCTGCTATGTGCTGCTCATACTTTGCATGTAGATTCTTCGTACCAAGAGGAAGAACCTTTAAATTTTTTGTGGAAGTCAAAAGTCACCAAAGGTCACTGGAGGTCAAACTCTCAAAACCTAAAAACTGTATTTTAAGGTAGGAGGCATGTGTACTCTTCATACTTGGCACAAAGATGCATTAGTATAGAGTAGAAAAAAACCCTTTTAGCTTTTGGTAGACAACAAAGGTCATCTGAGGTCACTGGAGGTCAATCTCTTAAAAGCTAAAATGTAGTAACTCTCAAGATACAGTATAGGAAGCATGGAAATTTTTCATACAGAGCGTATGTAGTGTATTATATTGAGAAAAGAGGTACCCTTTAAAACAGATGGAGATCAAAGTTTATTCCAGTTTACAGTAGGTCAATCTCTGAAAAACCTCTATCACAGGATATTTCATACTTGGAGACATGGAAACCTTTCGTACATGCAATAGCATATTTATTTGCCATGTTTGAGCACAAGAATCCTGTTGTTGTAGATTTTGTAGGTGAAAGGTCATTTGAGGTAACTCCAGGGCAAACTGTGAGAACCTTGTAGGCATGATATATCATCATAGGAGTATTTCTCATAATGGTGTAGGGATGCTTTCCATTGGTCTAAGGCAGTTACCTTGTAGGAGCTAATGCTGTTCTGGTGGAAGCTGGTCTAGTCAAATGAATTCATCAAAACCTAAATTATGCATTTTTGCTCTCTGGTTTTAGTAGATAGTGGTTCTAACCATTGCCATGTAAAATGGCAGCATGTTATAAATCCCCACTCCCCCATCTATTATGTTAAACATGCATATAGATATATAGATGCAAGAGCAAGGTTATAATTGGATGGGAGTGCTTCATAACATCAGATACTGTAGTACAGTACTGTACGTGTAAGGTGTTAATATGTTAAACTCTCATCACTACAACTTTCCAAGCACATTTTTGGTTAGGTAGGGGTGACAGTAACTCTCAATTGGCAACTGCTCTTTGATTAACATCACAGTCAGAAAATTCAAAAGATTGCAGAGTACAGTAGCTCACATTTTAGAGAATGCCAGAGAGTATTCTGAATATACATTAGGGCCTTAATAGGAAT
>JAIZAY010001995.1:0-12071 GCA_029531755.1 Holothuria leucospilota | reverse complement strand
TATAAAAAAACTTTTCCTTTCCCCTTTTTTTTGATTTTTTTTTGGGGGGTTTTTTAAAAAAAATTTGTTTTTTTAGGGGGGAAAAAAATTGCAAAAAAAAAATTGGGGTTTTAAAACCCCAAAATTGTAAAAGGAAATTTTTGGTTTAGGGCCAAAAAGGGGGGGAATTAAAAAAATTTTTTTTTTTTTTCAAAAAAGGGTTTTATTTTTTTTTAAACTTTTTAAATTTAAAATTTAAAACCCCTTTTAAAATTAAAATCCAAAAATTCCCAAAATTTTTTAAAATTTTTCTTTTTATTTCCCAAAAAGAAAAGGTTTTTTTTTTAAAAAATTTTTCAAAAACCCTTTTAAATTTAAAAAAATTTCCTAAACCCTGGTGAAATTGGGGATTTTAAATTTAAACAATTTTAAATTTTTTGCATTTTTTAAATTTTTTCCCCCCAAAAAAAATTTCCCCCCTTTTTAAAATTTTTTTAAATTCTTTTTTCCCTTTAAAGGGGAAAATTTAATGAAAAAACATTTTAAAAAAAACCCCAAAATTTTTTTAAAAAGGGTTTTTTTTTTTCCCCCAAAAATTTTAAAAAGGGGAAACCTTTTCAAAACCGAAACTTTTTAAAAAAATTTTAAATTTTAAAACTCCGCTTTTGATGAAAAAACCCTTTTTTTTTTTAAAAATTTTGGGGGGAAAACTTAAAAAAAAAAAAGGGGGTTTTTGAAAAAGGGTTTGGGGAAATTCACTATGTGTTTAAAATGAAGGAAAATTAGGGGGCGGGGCAAAAAATTTTAAACGGTTCGCCTTTTAAATTTAATTTTAATTTTTCCCTTTTTTTTTTAAGTTTTAAACAAAACATTTAAACTTAAAAAAGGGGGAAAAAAGGGTTTTACTTTTTTAAAAAAACCGGACGGGGCCTTTCGGGAAAAAAATTTTTTTTTGGCCTCCTTTTTTTTTTTCCTTTTTTGGGGGAAATTTAAATTTTGTTTTTAAAAATTGGCCCCCCTTTAATTTTTAAAAAAAAATTGGCCAAAAAATTTTAAGAAAACTTTGGTTTTAAAGGAAAAATTTTTTAAAATAAATTTTTAAGTTTTTTCCCTTTAAGGGTTCTTAAATAAACCTGTTTTTTTGGGTTATCTTTTAAAAATTTGTTGCCGCTTTTTTAAAACTATAACGGGCCATTTCCCCAAATGGTTTAAAATTTTTTCTTTTTAAAAAATTTCCCCCCAAAAAGTTTTGAAAAAATAAAAATTTTTTTAAAAACCTTTAAAAAAAAATTTGGAAAAAAAAAATTTTTCCTTTTTTTTGGGGTTTTTTTTAAAAATTTGGGTTACCCAAAATTATTCCCCCTCTCAAAAAATTTTTCTTCCCCCGTTTTTCCCAAATATTTTTTTCCCCCCCTTTAAAAAAGGTATTTTATTTTTTTATTTTGGGGGAAAACCCGGGGTTTCATTTAAAAAAAATTTTTTTTTTAAATCAAACCCCAAGGGGGCCCAATACCAAAAATAAAAAATAAAATTAAAAACATCCAAAAAGGGAAAAAACGGGTTTATTTTCCCCTCCAAAAAAATAAAATAAAAAAAATTTAAAAAAAAAAAATTTAAAAAAAAAAGAAAAACATAAAAATTAAAAAAGGGTTTTTAAAATTCAAAATTTTAAAAAAATTTAAAAAAACCCCCCCAAAAAAAAACCCCCAAAATTTTGTTTTTTAACCCGGGAATTCAAAATTTTATTTTTTTCCCAGCCAAAACCCTTTTTTTTTTTTTTGGGCCCTTTTTTGGGAAACCGGGTTTTGGGGTTTTAAAAAAGAACGGGGGAAATTTTTTCGGGTTTTTTGGATTAAAAAAAAAATTTTTAAAAAAAGTAAAAATTTTTTTTTTGGGGGTTTTTATTTTAATTTTGAAATTTGAAAATCTCAAATTTTTTTTTCCCAAATTTTTTTTTTTCATGAAAAAAGTATTAAAAATTTTTAAAAAGGGAAAAAATTTAAAAAAAAAGGGGGTTTAAAAACTGCGGGGGGTTTTTAAAAACGGTTTTTTTTTTTACCTTCCCAAAAAAAAATTTTTTAAAAAAATTACCCGTTTTTTTTGGGGAAACTTGTTTTTTCAATTTTTCCCCAAAAATAAAAAAAGGGAAAAAAAATTTAAACTTTCAAAGTTTTTTTTTGTGGCCTCAATTTTAATAAAAAAATTTTTCCCCTTTAAATTTAAAAATTTTTAAAATTTAAAAAAACGGGCTTTTGGGGGGTTTTTTAAAAAAATTTTTTTATAAAAACCCAAAAAAAATTTAAAAATGATGTTCCCAAAATGGTTAATTTTTTAAAATTGGGGGTTTTTGAAAAGGTGAAAAAATTTTTTAAGTCTGGGGGGGGGAAAAAGGGTTTTTTAACCCCAAAAAACTTTTTTGGGTTTAAGAAAATTTTTATTTTAAAAAATTTTCCTTGGGAATCTTTAAATTTTTTTAAAATTTAACCCCCCCAAAACCCCAAATTTTAAATTTGGGTTTCCCCCCAAAAAACCCCTTTTTTTAAAAAAAAACCCTTTTTCCCTGAAAAAGGATTTTGCCCAAAATTGGAAAGTTTTCCTTACCAAAAAAAAGGGTTTTTTTTTTAAAAAAAAATTTTTTTAAAAAAGCCTTTGAAAAAAGAAAAGGGTTTAAATTTGCCCCTTTGGAAAAATTTTTTGGGGTTAAAACCTTTAAAAAAAAGGGCCCTAAAAAAAGGGGGGCAAAAAAAAAGAAAAAAAATTTTAAAAACCCTTTTTCAAGGGGTCCTACATTTCAAATTGCCCAATTAAAAAAAAACCCCCCCCAAAAAAGGGGAAACCCAAAAAAATTTAAAAAAACGGGGGCCTTTTTAAAAGTTTTTGCCCGGACCCCCCCCCTTTTCCTTTTAGGGCCACCCGGGCATTTTTTTTTTTTTGGGGGGTGTAAAATAAATGAAGGCCCTTTAAACCCGGGCAAGAAACCCCCAAAAAAGGGCCTAAAAAAGGAAAACCCCCCCCAAAAAAGCAAGAAAATTTTTCAAAAAAAAAAAAAATTTTAAAAAATTAAGGTTTTTGTATTTGGGGGAAAGAAATTTTGTTTTAAAACTTTTTTTTTTCGGGGGGAAAAACCCGATTTTTTGGAAAAAAGGGGGGGGAAAAAAATTTTAAAACCCTTTTTTTAAAGGAAAAAAATTTTTATTGGGAAAAAATTTTTAAAAAAGGGGAAAAAAATTTTTTGTAAAAAAAAAAATTTTTTAAAAAAAAGGGGAAAATTTTTTAAAATGGAAAAAATTTTTCAATTTAAAAAATTTTTTTAAAAAAAAGGGGAAAAAATTTTTTTTTTTGGGGGGCGTTTTCCCCCCTTTTAAAAAATTTTTTGGGGGAAAAGGGGGTCCGAAAATTTTTTAAAGTAAAAATTTTTTTTGGAATTTAAATACAGTTAAAGGAAAGAAAAAAAGGGGCCCCTTCTAAAAAAAAAAAGAAATTAAAAAAAAATTTTTTGGGAAAAAAAAAGGGGTTTAAGGGTTTTTTAAAACCCATTAGGAAAAAAACTAAAAATTTCCCAAAGGAAAAAAAACCCGAGGGAATATTTTTATTTTTAAAAACCTTTTTTGGGGGGAAAAATTTTCCCAAAAAGAAAAAAAACCCCAATTTATTAAACCTTTTAAAAATTCCAAAACCCCAAATTTTCACGTTAAAAAGAAAAAAAGGGTTTTGTCGGAAAAAAGTTGGGGGCCCCAATAAAAGGGAATTTTTTAAAAACCCTTTGGCAGAAAAAACCCAAAACTTTTTTTAAACAAAAATTTGTTTTTGGTTCCCTTTTAAGGGGCCCCCAAAATTTTCGAAAGTTAAAGGCCCTTTGGGGAATTTTTTCTTTTTTTTTTTTTTTTAAAATCTTGGATGGGTTTTTTTTAAAGAACAAAAAAATTTTGGGTCCCTTGGAAGTTTTGGGGAAAGTTTTGGGCTTTTTAAAAAATTTACGGGGACCCTAAAGGCCCAAGCCCCCAAAATTTTTTCTTTTAAGGATAAAAGGGAAAAAAAAAAAAACCCCCGGGGGGAAAAAAAATTTTTAAAGGGAAAAATCCCCAAAAAAAAAGGGGGGAAAAGTTTTCCCCCCCAAATTTTGCCATTCTATTTGAAAAATTTTAAACTTTCAAAATTTTGTTAAAATTTTTAAAAATTTTGAATTTAAAAAATTCCCCCCCAAAAAAAAAAAAAAAAAACCAAATTTCTTTAACCCGGGGTTTTTTTCCCGGTTTTTTAGGGTTTTTTTTAAAAAAATTTTTCATATTTTTTTCCCCAAAAAAATTTTTTCCCCAAAAAAAAAAATTTCCTTTAAAAAACAAAATAAAAAAACAAAAATTTCCGGGGTAGGGGTTTTTTTTTCCCCCGGGGAAAACCCTTTGACCCAAAAACAATTTGGCCCCTTTTTCCCCCCAAAGTTCTTTTTTTTTTAAATTTTTTCCCGGGGAAGTAAAGAAAAGTTTTAAAAAAAAAGGGGGGAAAAAATTTTTTAAAAAGGGGAAAAAAGGGTTTTTTTTTGGGGGGGGGAAAAAAAAGGAAGGGGGCCCCAAAATTTTTAAAATTCTTCCATCCCCCCAAAAATAAAAAATTTTTTAAAATTTTAAAAAAAAACCCCCAAAAAAAAACCCCCCTTTTTTTTTACTTTTTTTTTAAAAAAACGGTTTTTTTAAAAAAAACAATTTTTTGGGGTAAAAAAAATAAAAAAACCCAAAATTTATATTACCCCCCTTTGTTTTTAAAAAAAAAAAGGCCCTGCCCCCCCTTCCCTTTTTTTTTTGGTTTTTTTTAAATTTAAAAATTAAACCCCAAAATTTTTTTAAAAAGGGGAAAATTTTTAAAAATTTTCCCTTAAAAAAAATTTTTTTTAAGAAAACCAAAAACCCCGGGTTTTTTTCTTTAAAAGGGTTTTTATTTCCAAAAAGGGAATTTTTTTATTTAAAATTTTGGGCCCTTTTTTAAAAAAAAGGGGGAAAAAAAAAATTTTTAAAAAAATTTTTGGGGGAAAAAAAAGGGAAAAAATTTAAACTTAATGTTTTCCATTTTTATTAGGAAATTTTAAAAGTTTTTCCCGGTTTTCCTTTTCCCTTTTTTTCCCGGTTTTTTTTTTTTTTAAAAATCGCCAAATTTTTAAAAATTTTGTTTTGGTTTTTTTAAAAAATTTTAAAAAATTTAAACCCAAAAAAGGGGGGTTTTCCCGGGTTTTTTAACCCCTCAAATTCTTCTTGAAATAATTTATTTAAAAAAAAAAAATTTAAAAAAACCCTTTTTAACCCCCCAAAAAAAAAAATTTTTAAAAACCCCAAATTTTAAACTAAAATTTCTTTTTTTTAAAATGGTTTTTGGTTTTTTAACCCTTTGCCTTTTTGGGGGGGGGGGGAAAAAAGGGGGGTTCGGGAAAAACATTTTTTTTGGGGGTTTCCAATTTTTTTTGGGCCTTTTGGGGGGGCCCGCAATTTTAATTTGAAAGGGGGCCCTTTTAAGGGGAACGGGAAATTTTTTTGGGACCCGAGGGGAAAGGGTTTTGGGAAATTTTTTTTTTTTTCCCAAAGATTTTGGGGGCCCACAATGGGTTTTTTTCAAAAATTTTTCCATTAAAAAATTTAACCCGGTTTTTTAATGGGAAATTTTAAGTTTTTTTTTCCCCCCAAAAAAACGGTTTTCTAAAGTTTTTCAAAAAGGGGTTTCTTTGGGGGAAAATTTTTAAATTTTATTTACTGGCCCCCTCCCCTTCCCTTCCCAAAAATTTCTTTTTTTAAACCCCCGGGCCCAAAAAATTTTCTAAAAACTTTTTTTCCCCCCCAGGGACCTAGTTTTTTCCTTACATATTAGAATAACTTGATTTTTAAAAAGAAAGAGGTCCTTTTAGTTTTTTCTTGTTTTTTTTTGAGTAAAATTTTGTTTAAAAACCTTTAAACCTTCGATGAACCCAAAATACAAATAATTGGGTTTAAAGGTTACAAACCCCAAAAAATTTAAATTTTTTTTACTTTTAATTTGGGGGTCTTTCCCTAATTTGATGCTTGATGGGGGGGAAAAATTGGGAATTATTTTAAAATCTTTTTAAAGGTTTTTTTCCCAAAAAGTGGGTTTTTACGGGGGTTTTAAAAGGGAATTGCTGTCAGCTTAATAAGGACTGCCATGTGGGAAGCCCCGGTGAATTTGGAAAATTCTTAAATTTTAATGTGTAAAGCCTTATTCAAAGGGGTTTCAATAAAATTTTTACTAATTTGAAAACAGTCTAAAGTACTACTTTAGTTTAGCCATTTCACTAATCTTTTTGGGAAATTTTCTAAATAAACTGTGCAAGAAATTGTTTATTGAACTTTTCCCATTATTTGGGAATTTGAATATCCTTTCTTACAAAAAATGTTTTCTTTCCCCAGAACCATACTTTTAAATTGAAATTCGGTTAAAATTTCCTCCTTTGGCCCAAAGACCCAAACATTTCCCTTTCAAGTTAAAATTTATATCCGAATTTTAGTGTTGTTTTGTTGGTATGAAACAATTGGTTTTAAAAAGGTTTAAGTGGGGGGGGAAAAAAGGTAACCAATTTTAGTGTCCGGTGTAAAGGGGGGGGAAACGGTGGCTTTCGGGGGCGGGGCCCCCGGGGGCCCCTTGGGGGGGTGGGCTCCGGGGAATTGGGGGGGAAATTCTGGTTGGTTTTGGGGCACTTTTGTGGTTGGGGTTGGGGGGGGGGGGCCGGTTTAAGGGTTTTTTCCGGGTTCTAAAAAAACTGTTTCAACATTAAACTTCTTATCCAGGGTTACCCCTGCTGACCCTGTCAGTTGTAAAATGGGGAAGGGGTTTAAAGTCATTTTTATAAATTCCCATTTTTGGGGTTTCATATTTTAACCCTTTGTTGTAATTGAATTATGGTTTTTTTCGATAAAATTGTCTTCGGGGAAATACAAAACCCTTGCCCCTTGCCCCCTAAAAAAAGGTTTTGAGGCTTTCCTTCTACCAGGGGGTCCAACCACTTTTGCAATGTGGATTTGAATCCTTTCCATGAAGGAAAACTTGCTAAAACTCAAGGAGCTCTATAACTTTCACAAGCGGTTTCCGTGACTGTTGTGCACTCAAGCGTGCGAGTCGATATGCGGCCCTCCAATAATGAGGAGTAGTGGGACCTGCTTTTGCTTTAGGGTGAGGGGGGGGGTGGGGGCGAGGGGGGGCGGGGGTGGGTGGGGGGGTGGGTGGGGGGGTGGGGGGGGTGGGTTGCGGGGGGGGTGGGGGGGGGGGGTGGGGGGGTGGCGGGGGGGGTGGGGGGGTGGGTGGGGGGGGGGGGGGGGGGGGGGGGGGGGGGGGGGGGGGGGGGGGGGGGGGGGGGGGGGGGGGGGGGGGGGGGGGGGGGGGGGGGGGGGGGGGGGGGGGAGGGGGGGGGCGGGGTGGGCGGGGGGGGGGGCGGGGGGGGGGGGCGGGGGAGGGCCGGGAGCGGGGGGGGGGGCGGGGGCGGGGGGGGGGGGGGGGGGGGGGGGGGGGGGGGTGGTTGTGGGGGGTTCCCAGCCCGTGGCGGTCAATATTTGGGTGAGCAGCCCCTGATTTACAACAGAAGCTTCATTATCTCCATATCGCCACACCTATACTGTAATGACTTCTTTGTGTCTAGCTGACATGGTTATGTACAGTACAACCTGGACAAGCAAAAAGTGGGTAAGTAAAGTCAAAATCAAAGATGAAACCCTAGACAATACATGCATTTAAAAATGGCAGGAAATTTTTCTGTACTTTTTCAAAGCACCCTCTTGCTGGATAAAACATTGAAGAGAGTTATGGCAATTTCTACCTGAACTGAGTGTTCGTTTTCTTGCCCGGAGAAACTAAAAAAGTGGCATTGTTTCATGTACCCCTCAATCTGGTAGTGTCCATTGGAGTTGGGGATACAGTGTCACATGTACTTTGCACTGAGTGAGAGGAACATACAAACATGCACCTTTTTTAGTTTCTGTCGGTAAGAAAGTGCCATATCCTCTTTCACTAATTGTTTTTTCCAAGCAATGGTGCTTTGATAACAAGTCGATACTAAGTTTCGCCGATTCTTTCAATATGATTTTGTTAGGGGTTTTCATCTTTGATTTGGTGCTTACTTACACTCTTTTCTCCAGTTGTACTGGAATAACCATGTAGCTAGACCACAAAGAAGTCATACAGTAGTTGATATTGGTAGATAATGAAGCTTCTTGTTAAGGGGCTGCTCAACAAAATCAGACCGCCACGGGCTGGACAAAGCAAGATCCACTGAATAACTCCATTATGGAGCCTGCATATCCTCACCGCTTTGAGTGCACCACAGTCCACGTACTCTGTGAAAGTTATAGAGCTCCTGAGGTTTTCCAGCACTAGAGGTGCTGCGATTGTTTGTACAATTAGCTGACTTGGCTTCTGCTCGGTACTCGTGGTTTTTGCTCATGTAACAAAGGTACTTCCGACCACTCGTCAAGGAAGAGCATATAAATGGCTTAAAAAGCAGTGTGTTAAGTAACGCAGTTTGGCAAGGCTTTACCAGTTGCCACACTGTGCCAATATATTGCAAGTGTGTCAATTATTTTCGCTGAGCTCTCCCGTTGCAAGAGATTTCATCTCATCTCACATCTGTGGTTAACATGCTCGTCCAGTTGTTAGCTTTTACCTACACACCTGATGATTTCGGCATCTTAAAACATGGCATTACAGATACCTGCATGAATGTTTGGTGGGTCCCATCTACATTACCACTCTCAGAATGTAAGGGATGTTATTTGCATTAATGGTTAATTTTCTGTTTAGAAAAATTTCCTACGGATACGGAGTCTAATGCTAGTAACGGTATCACAGAAAGTTGCGTTATATCGTTAACTGCATTAGACTTAACAACGCTGTATGTTTGATTTTACTTTGATCCTGCATGTTTGTGATCGCACTGCAAATAACGACAGCTGAAGTCTACACTACTACGATGTAATGTGTTTACAGTCATCATTGTGCATGCACTTTGTCAAGAAAGTGTATAGGGCCTAAACAGTTGAAAATCTCTCTTAGTCAGTCGACGCTCACGAAAGTCAAAAAAGCTTTGGCACGCAATTCACATTTTTCATTTCAAGCTACGAAATATATTCATAATTACATAGAGAAATTTGAAATGCTTAGCGACACATCCCTTTTCTCTCTGTGTAAATGTATCAAAGTTTTAATTCCGGGCTAACTGATTAATTTTTCAAAGGTTACGCAATGCAAAATTTTTTTGTGGAACGTGCGAAATTTTTTCAAAACGTTTTGAAACATATCGTTCCGTTACAGGAAGGTCTGCAACGCGCAAGATATTTACGACTGCGGCAACTCATTTTTTGACGAAAGGTGCGGTTAAGCACTTGGAACTTCCAATATTTTCTTTCCAAACGTCCAAAATTTTATTCAAATTTGATTCAGAGAGATTTTTCGAAAGAAATGGCAAGCCCTCCCCTTTTTTTTATATAAAAGACTCATGAATTGTAGGCTAACTGGACTATAAACTTTGAAAGGCATTTAAACTGTTTTTTTTCGAACGTGCGAAAGTTTTTCCGGACGTTTTTTTCAGACTTTTAAAAAAATTCTTTCCGTTACTGAAAGATTTTCCCAAAATATTTTCTGCATAATTTCAACGAATGCCACCAAACCGGGAGATTTTACGGAATGTGCTGAAAGATTTGGAAGGTTCCACATTTTTCCTTTCCCAACTTAACGAAAATGTATCCATAATTGCAATGAGTTTCGAAGTAATGGCGGGCACTTCCTTTTTTCTTTTTTTATAACACTCATGAATTTGCAGGCTAACTGATATAATTTTCAAGGGTCAAGCAATAAATATATATTATTTTTTTGAACATGAAAGATTGTTTCCGCACATTTGGGAAAAATGTTCCGTTAGGGAGAATATTCAAAGCTCAGAATATTTTCCGAATACTGTTGCGGAAATATTTTTCGACGGAAGGTATGAAAACACTGCAAACAGTCCACATTTTTTTCATTCCAAACTTACGAAATGTGATCCATAATTGCAACGAGATTTTCGACAGTAAATGGCGCCCTTCCTTTCATTTTTTGGTTCCTTTGCGTGAGCAAAAGGTCAACCTAATGTATTCAGCTTGGCTGGTATTTAAGAGGGGGGGGGGGGCGTGTGGTGTGTGTATGTGTTGTGTGTGCGTGTGGGTGTGTGTTTGAAACACTTGCTTCGGTACGCTGTAACTCAACATGGGAAAGTTGGCTAACTCGAAACCTTGGTTATATGGACTGTCATAGTAAGAAGGTGTGCCCTATTGTTTTTGGTGAGTCAAAGTCATGTGGGGGTTCCAACCCAGGGTCAAAGACGCAAAAACTTGTTTGCACCGATATCCTCCAAGGTAGAGCTTGGAATAAAGTTCATACTTGGTATGTAGATGCCTATGGTGAAAGATGAATGCTGTAGCTTTTGGTTGAAGGTTCAAAGGTCATCTGGGGTTCACCAGCATCAAATACTGAAAACTTGTTGTTAAAACAATATCTCCAGAGGAAGCTTGATAGATTTCATACTTGGTATGTGGATGACTTATTGTGAGAAGATGAATCTTAATTTTTGGTGGATGTCAAAGGTCCATTTGGGTCACTGAAGAAGTCAAATACTGCAAACTTTTAATGCAATATCTCAGGAAAAAATCTTGGATAGATTTCATACTTAGACATAGATACACCATAGTGAAAAAGCAGTGCCATACAGTTTGGTGGAGGTCAAAGTCCATCTGGGTCACCGAGGTCAAAAACTGATAACCTTGTTTGTTTAGCACAATATCTCAATGGTACATTAAAGCTTGTGATAATTTCATACTTAGTGGATGCCTTTATGTGGGGAAAAATTTTTTGGGGGGAGCCCAAAGGGGCCCCGGGGGTCCTGGAGGTCAAACTTTGCAAACTTTTTTTCCAACTCATACTCATGAAAGGAACTTGAATAGATTTTTTGTTTTTGGGGTTGAAATTAAATCTAAAAAAAACCCTATGATTTTTTTTGGGATGTCAGATTTTAATCACCAGATCCCCAAAAAGCAAATTCCCCAAGAATTCCTCAATAAAAAAATTACACAAAACTGTATCTTCCCACATTAAAAGATCACTTCACCAATACTGAAAGTTTTTGGGACATCTTTCAGAATGGACATCTTTCGGGAATCCAAATATCTAATTTTAATTGAAATTATGTATTCATTTTAATCCATAATCTGCATTATGAAAACGGCATAAAATACTGCTTTTTAATATTTCAGAAGATTTCTTCCCCCAAAACGAGGACGTTTTTGAAAATTCACTAGAAACACATTTGTCCCCTTAATTAGGACATGTGAGCTTCAGAATTTGGAAATTGGGAATCGGTTTTAAATTTAAAAGCTACTATGGGGGTTTAGTTTTACCAAATTATGATCTTTTGGGTCAATACCCTGAGCTGCATGAATTGTGATTGCTTTAAATTTAATAAAAAAAAATTGTAACTGTTTTCCTTCTTTTTGATATCCCCTGAAGGCCCGTAGGCTGTTTTCTTTAGAACAATTTTTATGCTTGAAAGTGTTAACCCAAGATGTGCATTGTCTACAGAGCAGATTTTGTGAATCAACAGAAAAAACTGTTTCTTTAGTATTGGCTCAGTTTTTTATTCATTCAGCAAAAACCACAGTGCCCTTGGGCTCTTGTTCATGAGTTTTTCATTCTAAATGATAAGTTTTTTAAAGGTCCTGCAAAAAAATTTTTTTTTTCCACTTGGGAAAAAAAAATTTTCTGTTCGGAAAGCATTTTCAAACCTCAAGAATATTTCTAACATGCGGGAAAAAATTTTCGACGGGGGGCACGAAAACATTTTTGAACAAATTTCCCGATTTTTTCTTTCCAGTTAAAAATTTATTCATAAAATTGCAAAGAAATTTTCGCAAGTAAAAGGCAGCCCTCCCTTTTTTTTTCTTTTTTAAATAAAAAATTGAAGTTTTTAGGGTAACTGATATAATTTTCAGAGGTCACCAATTTATAATTGGGTTTTTTTTTAACAGAAGATTTTTTTTGAACATTTGAAAAAGAATCGTTTGTTACGAGAAGGGTTTTTA
>JAIZAY010001841.1:0-12849 GCA_029531755.1 Holothuria leucospilota | reverse complement strand
TTGTCGTGGGGGACACCTGCCCGCTCATGCCCCCGTAGCTACGCCACTGGGCCCCAGGGTCCTGAGGGCCTGCTAATTTTTAAGATAGTATACGAATGAAATTCATTACAGATTTTTTTTGGTTATGTTTCTTTTTGTTTGTGTTTTTTTCATGGACGAACACAGACTTTCATACGACCGGTTTGGGAAATTTCAAAAACTAAACGTTACTGTTCGAAAAGGAGAATTGAGCATCAGACTGCTGGTTCATCGCGACACTCATCAGTGTATGAGTTCTGGTGTATGTGAGATATCTGTGGCTGGTTATCGAAGAGATGTCTGCGTGATTTATATTACCAGTTTCAGAACACTACATGTGTTCATCAGTCAGTAAATGCAGATAGTATGGCGCTTTCACGGTGTTAAACCCACAGATACACTCACAAACTGTATATTTCCAGGTAACTACCATGATTTAAAATAGGCCTGTCCGTGACATGTGGCTTTGACATTGGAGGTAAATGACAAAGCTGGTTGGAGGTAACCGAAACTTCTCGGAATTCGGCTTTCTTACTTTTTTATCCTTGCTGTGAAACTGGTTTATATATTTTTACATATTTTTTCCGTGTTTTACCAACGCGCGCTATGAGAAGAAAAAAAATCAAGCTTTGGGAAATATAAAAGGGCGCCTTCGCCATCGCGGAAAATTTGAGGGGGTTCCGGACGTCGGCCACCACAATTGGACCACCCTTCATCAACTTGAACGTTGTCGAAATTATGGAACACACGTATTCATTCTGTCCGCTATATGCATAAGTCACCTACCAACTGTTCATTCCCAAGATCCAACACGTGGGTTTTCGTACAGCAATTCTTAATTCGCGAGTTGCGGGTCGGTGAGTCAAACGGAGCCAAGGAGACTTTGGAGAGTAAAATCACAATTTTCACACAAAAAGAACAATGTCGCGATAAGAGCCGAAAGCGCACACTCATTTATCATAGTGTTGTTTTCAATTCAAGCTATAGTTTTGGTTGTCTACCCAGCGAGACAAAATAGATCGATTAAGTTCTTCGTTCTTCAGTGCTTAGAGGAAACACCACAGTAATGGCATTCCTATCTTTTTTGGTTTGCTCTAATTAATCCACTCCTACAAAGAGTCCGGGAGAGTCTCCCGTTTAAGGGAAAACCAAAATAATTCCGAATGGGAAAAACTTATGAAACACATCGTATAGGCTTACTAGCCTAACAAACAAAAGGTTTAGCAAAAAAGAGAACCACTAAAGTACTCTCGTTTTTTTTCCAGAATGACGCGGTAAACCACCGATTAGGGCATGGCTTTTGGGTAGTTATGACAATACATCTACATAATATACACTTAATTAAATTAGACCAACAGACTTTGCAAGGGGGTTCCAAAATCCAGTCGCCACAGAAATTGTGGGTAGTATAGACATTATGGCGGCGCCTATGACCAATTTTTTTCCCGATCGGGGGAAAACTAGATTGTCTCAAAAGGGGGAATCTCTCGAACTGTGCAACACTTCATACGTAAAGACTGAGTGAATGAAAGCAATTTGAAAGTAAAGTGACACCAAAACAAAGTTTATTTTAAAGCTTATTTCGATACATTGCTCGCTGTAAGAAAAGCAAAGCGAATTTGGTGGTTATGGGCTTTGAAAGTCATCGTGCCCTATACCAAGAGTAACGATAGCTACTTGAGTATCAGAAAATGCGATTAAATACGATGCACAAATTTCTTATTGTAATCAGAACATAGTGTGTACATTGTCCTTTAGTTACCAGTTCACAACTCAACGCAGACTCGAGTTACATGTTGGACACGATGGTCAACCAAACAAGTTCTGGTCACCTAGGATTTAAACTCCCTGAAAATAAAGCTGTATTTTTCAGGCCAACTCCCCGACGTCGGTGTTTTGCACTCCACTAGGTGGCCAAAGACACATGTTATCCTTTTCCTGGCTATTCTAAGATCATGTTACAGCTATGCGCATGACCTTTCCCTGCCTATTACGTAAGGTAACGGTCTCTTAATATAACAATGTAACATTTAACGACTTATTTAACTTTGCGTTGGTAAGAATGATGAAGTGTCATCTCCCTGGTATAATTGAATGCATTTGTATTGACCATGTCTGGACTGGCCAGGTAGCGCTAGTCCTCTCTGAAAACAGAAGTTGGTTTTGATGCATCTTTGGTAAGGCAATGTACATGTTATGAAGGTTTCTGTCTATTACATAACAACAAAATGTAGGAAGACTGCAATGAATTTATTAAGCTACAGTGAATAGGTAGTCGATCGTCTTCCAAAAATCATCAATTATTGAGCAATTTGAAATTAATATATAATGCAATTATATATAGTTTCATGTAACATGCAAATGAAATAGTTACTAAACTTAGATACAGGGACTAGGGAACTAGGGAAACTGTCAATCTTTTGAACATGGGAGTATGTCAGTGAAAACGCTTAACGGTAATGTTAGTGCATTTGTATATGGATGTACCTAAAAATACCAGCACACACTGTACAAAGCAATACTCCGAGACACAGTTCGAACTGCTCTGTAGTGCCAAAATAAGTTTTTTGTAAGTAATTCATGCATTCAAACGTAATTAATAAATCATGCTTTGTTTTAATTCCCGCTTTATTGAATAGCTTCAAAATCAAGATGAAGTTAGAATTTAACTTAGCATAGAACGTCATACTAACCAACATTGTCCTTAGCCGCGTCTATTTAGTAGAAAAATTTGATGGTAGGGAGCAGTGCTGAACGTCTCTTCGCTATATAAGCTATACTTTAAAACATTTTGATTAAATTAACCAGGGTGACAGTTATGTTTTATCCAGCCATGTTCTAGTTAAACAAACCAAGCCTCGTTAAATATTATCAGTAAGATGTTGATTTTTAACGAGGAATTTTCACCACCCCTGAATTTTCATTCAACAAAAAATAAGATTGCTTTTTGATGAGGATTTTCTTTATCTTGAAACTAGGAACACATTTCACAATTGAGTGAATCTTGTGGCTAACACAAATCACTGGTAAAGCATAAACCCAAAAAATATATGTAAGAGGGACAGGTTTGCAAGCTATTGATCTATCAACTTAGCAGCAAAAAGGGCTTTCGGGTTATACCTAGAGATGGTTGCAAATCAATATTTGCAAGTCCGAGTGAAGTCAGAACTCAACTCGGTCAGTCGTAAGTCAAACTTAGTCACGACTCGTCACAAGTCAAGTCCAGTCACAAACTTTCACAAGTCAAATTACAAGTCATGTGATCCGAACGCATATATTAGTCACGAGCCTTTGCCAATGCAGAAGTGAAGTCATAAATTTGTCCAGCTCTTATAAGGTGTCAATTTACTCTTGCCTGAGATTTGAACTTTAAAATGGATGAAAGACAAAAGCGTAACATTTCAAAACTTGTGCTTTCTTTGTTAGTTATATTCAGGCCGAATAAGACAGTAGCTAGTATGCGCAATATATTAAGACGACAATCATTTGTATAGTAGAGGTAGCTTAAGTCGATCAGTCCGTCAGTAGGTTCTAAACTCGCATAAAAAGTGTAGGCGCGATGCGATTCAGACATAAGTATAACGTACCGTGTATTCTTAAGCAACATTAGAAATATGTATCAGTTGTGTTTCTCTTCCATTTTTCAATTTCGGCATTTGATAAGACGTTTGTACTTTCAACAAAACAGTAGGCAAAAATTTCTAAGACAAACCTTTTATTTAAATTTTCGTTAAAAAAGTCAACATTGTTTTTGTTTTAATTATAAGAATTCCTTGACCTCAGGTCTTAGGGAGCCAAGAGACTGCTCGATTTTTTCACTCTGTAGACGATCCACTCAATCTGTCCGTCAAGGCTCAGTTAAAGGAAAAGCATTGGTTGATTGTGCAGATTTGCCAACTAAAATCTAAAAAAATAGTCCCTAGGTGTTCTTCCTTTCAAACACAATAACAAGAGCCCAATGGGCACTGTGGTTCCTTGCTGAATGTAATGGAACTGAGCCAACTACTGAATGAACCAGTATTTCTGTTGATTCACAAAATCTTGACTCTGTAGGGACAAATGACACATTCTTGTCAGTTAACACCATTCGCCAGCATAAATAAAATTTGTTCTGAAGAAATATCAGGCCCTACAGGCAACTTCCAGGGGATATCAACACAGGACAGTATACAGTTACAATTTGGTCTTATTTCAATTAAAGCAATCACAATTCTAGTGCACGCTCAATGCTATATGATCCAAATGATCCAGTAACTTGGTTCTCTTTATAAAAGCTAACAACCACATAGTAGGCATTTAATTAATCAAATTCTAATTTCCAATTCCTGCAAGCTCACATGTCCTAATTTTAAGGACAAATGTTGTCTGTCTAGTGAACTTTCACAAACAGTCATTCTGCTTTTTTGGGCAGAGAAATATTCTGCAATATTAAAAAGTCAGTAAATTGACTGCACGTTTTTCTAGGTAATGGCAGGATTATGGATTAAAATCATAATACTATCATTATACTTTGGCAATCTTCTGAAAGATGTCCCACATCCTTTCAGTCAATGATAACCAGTTTTGTGCTGCTTGTATTTTTCGACTTTAGGAAATTCTTGGGAATTTGCTTTTTTGGCATCTTGGTGATATTCAACTTCTGAAATCCAACAAATCTCATTATGGGTTTTCTGCTAGATTGTGTAATGCAACACCTCAAAGCAAATAAAATCTATTCAAGTCGCCATACACTGAGATATAGAGTTGAAAAGTTTGCCAGAGTTTGACCTCCTCTCCCAGTGACCCCAGATGACCTTTGGTCTCCACCAAAATTTTTTCCCCACCATAAAGGCATCCACTAAGTATGAAATTTATCCAAGCTTCCTACCTTGAGATATTGTGCTAACAACAAGGTTGCAGTTTTTTGACCCTTTGGTGACCCCAGAAGTAAGGACCTTTTTTTGACCTCCACCCAAAAAACTTTGTAATGGCCACAGCTTCTCCACTATGTGTAGGATCTATATGACACCAACGTTATGAAATCTATCCAAGATTTTTTCCTTTGAGATATTGAGTTAAACAACCAGGTTTTTCAGCTATTGGACTCTCAGTGAACCCCAAATTGACCTTTCGACCTCCACCAAAAAATGACCAGGATTCATCTTCTCACCATAAGTCATATCCACATACCAAGTATGAAAATCTGATCGAAGCGTTGCCTTACCATTGAGATATTGTTTTAACAAACCAAAGTTTTCAGTGTTTGACTGCTTGGTTGACCCCAGTCATGAACCTTTTGACCTCCACCAAAAAGCTACAAGCATTCAATTTTCTCTCCATAACTGCGATCTACATACCAAGTATGAAATTTATCCCCAAGCTTCCTACCTTCCATATATCGTGCATGGCAAACAAGTTTTTCGGTTTCTTTGACCCCTGGTGACCCCACCATGACCTTTGACCTCCACCACAAAAACAATTGTAGGCGACACCTTACTTTACTATGACAGATCCATATACCAAGTCTCAGTTTAGGTTCCAATCT
Source organism: Holothuria leucospilota (assembly GCA_029531755.1). NCBI lineage: Eukaryota > Metazoa > Echinodermata > Holothuroidea > Aspidochirotida > Holothuriidae > Holothuria > Holothuria leucospilota. Next base: position 7,307 of record JAIZAY010001841.1, on the reverse strand, counting down.
TTCCCTTGTTGAGTTACAGCGTACCGAAGCAAACGGGTCACCACACACACAACGCACCACACACACATACACACACACCACCGCCAAGTGTCTGACTACATAGTGTTCCTTTTTATGCTAACGCAAAGGACACGCAAAAATCGCCTGCAGAATAAGGAGAATAACATTCATTCGAGGATATTCCCGAAACGTTTCAGTCTTTTTGAGCCATGTTTTCTACAAAACCATCAAATTTTTCGCTTTAGGTGAGTTCGACTCATGTATGTGGCGAGTTCACCAATAATGCTTTGATAAGAAAAATGTCGCGATAAGCAAAGTCCACGGATGTTGGAACAATAGTAGTAGCCATGTTTGGTGTAAAAAAAGTTTTCTTTTACTGGTGAAGACGCTTGGCTCAACTTTTCCTAGTCAAGGAAGTTGGGCATCAACGACCTGTTACCGAGGCCTATTGTAGTTTTAAAGACGCATTCATCGTGATTTCACGCATTGCGTCAGTGGCTTGGTTTCGATTAAAAAGGTAGCTCAACGAAGTAATGACTTGACTTGGTGAGAAGACATCTTTTGCAAGTCCAAGTCAAGTCGCAAGTCAATACTGGTATTTTCGATTCAAATCATAAGTCAAAAAGGGACTCGAGGCCAAAGTCGTTTGACTATGCTCTATAACTCCAGTAGTACCTTTAAAAGACTTGACCGTTTTAGTATTCTGTTCTGTTTCTACTAAAGCAACTGTCTCAACTTTCAAGGTACTAACTACAATCCTAAGCTCTAAAATCGTCTAGTTCAGATTTGAAACAAACCCGTTCAAATGGACACTAAAACGACATCTGGGCAAATATTGGACTAGGTTTGGTTCATTGTGAACAGAAAATGGCTAGTTTTGAACCAAAACTTGTCAAATACTTGATCCTTTTTCGATTCAATTTGAAGCGAACGTTTTTAGAGTGTATCTACACTTAAAAACATATTCTTGTGGCATTGCACGAGGATCTCATGGAATTTCACATGGATCTCATGTAAAAAAGCAAAAATTTCAATTGATGTCCTTCGAACCATTCAGCAATACTCATTTTCTAACTCAATACATCTCATTCTAAACATTAGTCAAAAAATACCTCCACTTCTCGTCAAAGTCACAGAAGGTATTGTAAAGTAGGCACATTAATCGCACCTGATTCCCTTTTTTTCTTTATGGATGAATGCCCTGTCTGTCCTTGAAATTTGGTACTGTTGGAATGTTTGAATATCTTTCCATGTAGTACCGACATAAGAGTACACCATGTGTAGGGTATGGCAAACCAAGTTGTTAATTTGAATATTTCATGAGACCGGCACGAGGCCGATTCAAATTTAGATAAGGTGTGCTGGATTCTTGGAAGTTATTTGCAAGTAAGGTCAAACAAACGTCATCACTTTTAAAAGTTGGTAGTGTATATTTAATGCAGAAACGAGTGTAAGTTTAGCTCAGTCCTTGAAACTAAGTACTACGATCAGAATGTATGATGTTTACCGTTCTCTAAAATAAGAAATTGATAATTCCGAAGGTTAAACTATTCATATCCTCCCATATTTTAAATCACTTCAAATTTTGTGAGGAGTAATGAAAGCCGTTAGTGTTGCCAGAGGTACCTTCGTGTACTGCTTCGTTCACTGCAGCAAAAACGAAAACCAGGTAGACAACCCAGAAGACTGCCAATAACACCCAAGTCACCGTTCCAACGATAAAACCAACCCTAACCCATGCCTTAGCAGATCTTGACGATTCCATTGCACCCCTATAGTCACCAACCTGAACGAGGTAAGCAAAACAATCCACGAAAAGATGTTATCAAAGTGATGTAAATTGTATTAAAATACTTCGTGTAAAAAAAGTTCTTGCTCCTAATGGTTATCCTTAAAATAAATACATGCTTACACCAATCACTCACGAAGGCAGGGTATGATAAAAATTTAATATGCATAGCTAGACAGCTGCATATCTTGAATTTGGACTCGAGTCTACAGGGATCGAATATTTTGTTCTCTACACGCACTTAGCTTGACTCGAATGGCTATGGACTCGAACTTGGCTCGCACTCGGAACCTGTAGAGTCGAAGTTGAGTGAAAGTAAATTCGAATTATACTTCTTGAATGAGCACGAATTCATATGAAAATCTAATCCCAAGTTGCATACATCATTAGTATAAAGATCAATTTATTCTTTGGGGTTTTATGTTGCATATGTATCCATATATATATATATATATATATATATATTTTATTTTGTTCCCCCAATTGTTAGGGTTCTTGTATTTGACATACCTTTTCATATATTTCTACCTTTGATGCTACATTTACCTTTTGTTTATTTCTGTAATATTTACTTTTTAGAATTATATTTCAAGTTTTCCCCGAATTTTGGAACAATGCGAGTCTGTTCCAAATTACACTTTTGCGACTGAACGTTACTCCACTAACATTTAGACAAGCTACTGAACCTGAATAACAGTCCCCGGCAATAACCCACACAACGAAACCAACCACACCGCAACTCCCTGACCCTGTTTTGACCCCAAACCAGTTGGCCATTACCCTATCTCGTGTTCTATCAGCCCAGCAACACTACTCTTTGAACACTTTGTACGTCCCATCCAGAGAGAGTAATAGAGGATGGTACCTTACGTAGGGACATGTAAACTAAAGTATAAGCAGTGTAACCCGCCACGCCTGACCTTTGACACACGACAGAGTATCACACCTGTTGTCGGAGTAAGTGATTATATCATTCTTAAATTAAAGACCACTTTCTGTCTTGCTGCGCATCGGCCCACACCGGCCCCCGTCACTTAAAAAATTACGGTTGTAGTAGTAGCAGATTTTGATTCTCATCCGGAATGTTTTTTATTAAATTCAAACTTCTTTCAGGAATACTTCAAAGGATGTGCACCCCCCCCCCGACCCCACGAAACGCAGTGAGGGTACAACCAAATACAGATTACCGCAGTGATAACAACATGATGCAGGAGAGGAGTATGTGCACAAAAAAAACACCCACAGTGGGTTGGAATCGCCACCCCCCCCCCACACCGAAAAGTGCAAGACTTCCCATATGCAGCTGCCCCAAAAAATACTGCAGGTTTTATGACTGGAAATAACTTAAATATTCTTTATTCTAATTTTTTAATCAAAATTTCTTGTCGGTGTTTCATTACAAAGAGCCGTTTGTTCAAGGTAAAGAGTGAGAATCTAATTAAGCACTGAATTTTAGATTCGTGTTTGTAGACGTTTTGTCTGTATCAAACACCGTAATCATGCATGTTCTAATTACACAGCACAAAATACACTCCGTGAAGGTTAGTGATATGAATAATTAAGGTTCATAGATGTGTGCACAGACACCACAAAATAGCCATTAATCTGTTGTACACAAACCCACGGAAGTACCAAAGACGCATCCGCCTATGCACAAAAAGAAGGATTCTCCTATCAAGCAACTGAAAAACAGCCATTATTTATTGCACGGACTGTCCGTTTTACCATGTAAACATAAAAGCTAAAGTTAGTTTACTTTAAATATCACCAATTGGTGAAGATAACTGTGTAAACTTATACACTGTAAAAATGGCTGTAAACTGTTGCAGAATAACAGAACAAAAAATAAAGATATACAAAGAGGAAACGGAAAAAGTGCTGTCAATTGTTTGAACAAAATAGCAGCCCTTTTGCTGTTTTCTTTATGTATTTCTTTACTTTTTGTTCTGTTATTCTACAGAACTATGTAACAGTGTATTAGACGGTCCATTCATAATATTTTTGCGAATACTAAATTAATTCTAAAACATTGGTTGGCTAATCTTTTAAGCTTACATTTACACAAAACTGCAACCAAAGCAACGGTTTGAACCTGCTGAGAAAGTGCAATGAATATTTTTTATAGATTTGAGAAGGGTCAACTATTTTAATTCGTAGGATGCATAGCCAAACAATAGGCCTACACACCTCACCCAAGAATGTAGCTGGGAAGTTGTTTCAATGTGCTTACATTTCATCTATAAACAAAATAATATATTGAATACTCTTTGTACCAAATCAGTTGATTAAACCTATTTTGGACCTCCTGATGAACTCACTGACTTGAAATTCTGGTCAGAAGTTAAGTTCTTGCACCACCGTTGTATACAAGGCTATTTTCTTCAAAATTCGGAACTTTTCTTAATTCGGTCTAGTAGTACACGAAATTGCCTTCGCATGTTCAGACCTCAAGAGGGATCTGCTAAGACGCTTATCGACCACAGTTTAGAAAGGGGCCCTAATAAATAACGAGTTTGTGTTGACAGCTTCAAACTCAACATTTTAACTCAAATTTGGGTTCTTTACAATTTAAAAGTTTAATTTAGACAAAAGTAGATTACTTTCGGGTTGAACCTCATCTTCACCCATGGGGTCCGCATGGTACCCTTATCCGATTTCCGTGCATCTGGTCAGTGTCCATTGTTTCGCACCCTCCTACACTCTAAAACAAAAGAGTGAAATTCACTCCAAAAAGAGTGTGCTGAGGGACCACTCCTAGTATGAGTGAATTTCGCCCTGAGTGGAGTGAAAATTCACTCCAAATAGAACGATATTTCATTCCATGTGTGTGAAGTATCTCTCTTTTTGGAGTGAATTTTCACTCCACTCCGGGCGACATTCACTCTTACTAGGAGTCAGAGGTCCCTCAGTACACTCTTTTTGGTGCAAATTTCGCTCTTTTGTTTTTAGAGTGTAACAATTTCACGTCAGTACCTGTAACCACTTTTAAACTTTCAGGATATATAGCTTACAATTCAAAACAAATGCCATATTACAATAACATATATTGATTGGCTGGGCACCATACAAACCTCAACAGATTTGACAAGAGCAACTATTCCCGCTGGGAAAAAACAGCATAACAAGACAAATACAGAGAGCGCCAGATAATCTTCAGGCTGTACATGCACCTCTCGTCTGATTGTAATACTAGTTGGTACGCTGCTCACCTTAAATACAAAAACGGGTAGAAGATGTAAAAGTGGCGTCTAATTGGCATCCATAAATAAATTTGAAGACTATGCTCATAAAAAGAAGCTGGTATTGCATACAGGAGTCTGTTCGGTTACTATGATGCCCAGATGGTTACTATGGTAGCCCCGGCGTGGTATTATATAGTACAACCCTTTCCACCTTTTCAAGTAACTTAATATAAGTAGAATACATGAATTTATGTAAATGTCGGTCATTTCATCTTATTTTGCTAAACCTAGTTAATGTTCTCTTGTGTCTGTCGTGCGGTACTGCTAGTGACTCGAGGAGGGAAGTACAGCGTAGGTTATGCCCGATATGGCCCAACTGCCTTGACAATTGATATATATATATATATATATATATATATATATATATATATATGCTTCAAATAAGTACAAATTCTTTTTAGTGCAGGCCTATCCAAAAGAATTTCGCGCGCTTTGAAATTTCACAGTTTAATTGAAATTCTAGGAAAAACAATAAATCAGGGCGGAAATATATTTCTCTAGTATATACAGATATTATGACATATGCTTCAAATAAGAACAAATTCTTTTTAGTGTAAGCATATCCAAAAAAATTTCGCGCGCTTTGAAATTTCACAGTTTAATTGAAATTCTAGGAAAAACAATAAATCAGGGCGGAAATATATTTCTCTAGTATATACAGATATTATGAAATATATGCCCCGCAATGTCATAATCTAGTACACAGGTTTTCTTCGAATCCCTCCTTACCAATTCCTCGACGACACCATGGCTGTCGGGGCTTCGGGTCGCTGGCTCCCCGTCGGGGAGTCTGCCCCCTGTCGGGCAAATCCTGGCGCCACCCTTGACGCCGCCGGCGCCAACCGATGGTCGCGCTCCGCTTAGATAACGAGACAACCAAAAATCCCATGCATGTGATTAAGCCTACCAGTTGGATTTTAAGCCAGGCCCCAATACCAAAATACTTTCAGAAGATTTCAAAAAGAGAAACCAAATTTTCTTTATTGAACACAAGCGAGCAACTTTGATTCAGTCATTGTGAGTGCCTAGAGAGAGCACAACAAATGACTGAATGCTCCGAACTCCTGACGCCCAAGATCGTTATCGGGCTGTATAGCATGCATCTCTCACAAGAAGGAAGACAACTTTCTGACGGGACATTTATCATAAAATTTTTGACACAGGGAATTTCTCTGAAAGCTTGTTTTTATACGGATCAAAGAGCCTAGGAAACGCGTGGGAAATGCCATTTCCTGCAATCTGGGGTCTTTTGGACCAAACGTTTTCTCTGTACGCTTCGCGCCAACTCATAGTGGCGCTCCGCTTAGATAGCAACTATATTGCAACCCCCCCCCCCCTTTAGTCACAACCTGCATCCGCCCCTGTAGGAACTAGAGTGCTCACTCCCCGAAACAGCTGCAGATCGCATGGGGACTCGGCCGCCATAAAGTTTGTACACACATTCTCGCGCACAGCATAGCTTCTTGCCTCCACCTATAATGGTAGACGGGTCCCCATCACTGATCTACATGTAGATCAGTGGTCCCAATGCAATCACAGCGGATTAACGTACGCGGTATTAGGAGTGCGCCCTCTATTCCTATATCCTACTCTATGGTCCCAACCAACTTTTCATTTGGGACTAATACTAAGTTATCCTCGACTGGTATCTTTGACTTCACGCCGTAAGAGACTCCATATAGCTTCAGGAATACGGCAGTAATGAGTATTGCATAATATTGACTGCACTGTGCTGTTGTTATTATCATTTTGATTTACAACAAAAAAATATCTTCAGTTTTATTATTTTGGCATTTTCAGCGCTACAAAAGTAACAACATCAATAAATTTCAATGCAAACAGATCACAATAATTTCTTTTTACGAACTCTTTATTAAGCACTTGTTACCAACACTAAAAACGTCCGGTTCAAAATGAACCGAAAACGGATCAAATAGGCACCTAACCGAAAAAGGATCAAATATTTGACTAGTTTCCGTTCAAAATTAACCATTTTTTGTTCAAAATGAAGCAAACAGTCAAATAGTTGACCAGATTTTGGTTCAGTCACTTCAGTGCCCATTTGAACGGATTTGGTTGAAATCTGAACAGGACGTTTTCAGAGTGAAGAATAAGTTCAAATAAAAAGATAATGAAAGTAGCTTGAACTGTTTCAAAACCAGTATACCGTCAAAAAAGGAAAAGGAAACAATATATGAAAAAGATGCTAACTTACTTAGTCTTGTTTTAAAGGAAAAGTGATGTTTGCAAAATAAATCCTCCATCAGGTAAGGAAA
>JAIZAY010001996.1:0-12060 GCA_029531755.1 Holothuria leucospilota | reverse complement strand
GGCCCGTACCCGTATTCATGACGGTACCCGTACCCATACCCGTACTCATGACCTGGTACCCGTACCCGTACCCGTACTCTGATGACCTGGTACCTGTACCCGTACTCATGGTCCTGTACTCACACTACAACACTGCTCATTACTCCCACGTTTAAACAAACTCCACAACCGGATGCAGTTTAAAGTCCTACCCAGACTGGTTGACCAGATGCTGGGAGCTCCGTCGTCGTCATCAAGGATACTCCTTTGCAGGTAAGTATCCTTCTCTTTCTAAAAATTCCCCTCGACTCTCTGGGGAAGAACCAAGGGACGAAACCAAGTATTAATCCGAAAGGAGTTCTGTTCCCTAAATGAGCTAAGTCCCCAGGAGACAACGAACCTTACTGCCCAACCTTTTGCTTTTTAAGTACGTAGAAACGGGCACTGAGAAACAAAGGGCGAGAACCCAAACCGGACCGAGAAAAAACGCAACAGCAAACTATTTACATGCAACTACAAACAAAAACTTGTGTTACTATGTACAAAGGACTATATAAAAAGGTTAATTACATAGGACAATTTACAAATTTATTCACGCAAAACTATAGGTTAACTATCATCCACCCCGCCCGCACCGAAGCAATCGGCCCCCAGCGCCTGCCGAACGTTGACCCTGGCAGACGAACGAAGTCGGCCTCAACCCTCAGTTTAATCTCCGTCCTCACCGACGCCAGGACGACGTCTGCAGGCCACCCCCCTTCCCTAAAAACAATATTACATCGGTCACTCCATATAGCTAGCTTAATGGAGGACGAAACAAACGTATGTCCCGAACGCTTGTATTGCCTGGTGGGGGCAGTAGACCATACAAAGCATAGTCCTGGCTGACCGCCCAGGTATTACAAAACGTGAGACGGTCAGCCAGGACTTGAAACCACTCCCAGAGGAGGGCCACAAAGCCACAATGCCAAAACACATGTGGCACACTCTCCCACTTTGTGCACCCACTGCCCGGGCAAATGCCATCTCCAAGACGCCACCGAAGGCGCTTGAGATTAGTACGATGGGTCATGTGCAAATTCGCCACATCAGGTTCGCCGGGGTGATCTAGGACCTGCTGTGCCACCACGCGCCACCACCTCGCCCCAAGGCGTAGTGGATTGGTTGGACCAGGGCCCATCCAAGCCATCACCAAGATGGGCCTGGTCCAGGTCCCCGCTTGAGACTGCCAAAAACGTCCCCTACAATTGACCATCATACGGAGAGTGTCCCTCATAATTAGACAATCTGTTCTTGAGGGCCTACCGCCTTGTGGGGACACTATTACTAAAAAGGGACGGAAAGAACCCACGGAGTGACAATCCCACCCCACCCCCAATAACGGACAAAGTAGGCAAACGGCATTAAACGGCCAAACCTGTTTTTTATTAAGTACGTAGAAACTGGCACTGAGAAACAAAGGGCGAGAACCCAAACCGGACCGGGCAAAAACGCTATAGCAAACTATTTACATTCACCTACAAACAAAAAATTGTGTTGCTATGTACAAAGGACTATATAAAAAGGTTTATACATAGTTGACAGTTTACAAATTCATTTACGCAAAACTACAGTAAACTATCACCCACCCCGCCCGCCCGAAGCAATTGGCCCCCAGCGCTGCCAAACGTGACCCCTGGAAGACCAGCAAAGTCGGCCCTTCAACACTCAGTTTACTCTCGTACTCACCGGACGCCAGGACGGAACGTCTTTGGAGGCCACCCCCCTTCCTAAAAAACAATATTACATCGGTCACTCCAAATAGCTAGCTTAATGGAGGGCCGAAACAAACGTATGCCGCACACTTGTATTGCTGGTGGGGCAAGTAGACATACAAAGCCATAGTCCTGGCTGGACCGCCAGGTGTTACGAAACTGAGGACGGTCAGCCAGGACTTGGAAAACCACTCACCATGGAGGAGGGCCACAAAAGCCCACAAGCCACAACACATTGGGCACACTTCCCCCACTTTGTGCGACCCACTGCGGGGCAAAGGCCATCTCCAAGACGCCACCGAAGGCGCTTGAGATTAGTTACGATGGCGTCAGTGCAAATCGCCACAGCAGGTTCATCGCCGGCGGTGAATCTAGTGACCTGCTCGTGCACCACGCGTCACACCTCCGGCCCAAAGGCGTAGTGGCCTTGGTTGTACCCGGCCAGCCAAGCCATCAAGAGATGGCCTGGTACAGGTCCCCCGCACTGGACTGCAAACGTCCCCTACAGTTTGACATCACCGGAAGAGTGTCCCTTCAATTGGGACAATACGTTCTGAGGGCCTCCCGCTGTGGGGTAAACTATTTACTTAAAAAGGGAACGGAAAAGAACCACGGAGTGACAATCCCCCCTCCCCCCCCCCAATAAAGGACAAAGTAGGCAAACTGGGCATCTCACTGTCAGACAGCGCTAAAAACACACTTGGTCAGGAGAAAACGGAGCTTGAGGGAAAGTGCACAAGGGACCAGTCCCCCCATGCCTAAGGTCTGGTACACCACCTTTCTTCTGACCAGCTGCGTTTCCTGACCATAGGAATTTAAATACGGCCCTCTCAGTCGCCACAAGGACACCTTCTGGAGCAGCCAGAACAGTGCACGGGTTACCACAAGAGAGGGTACAATCGAATCAATTAAATACTGTTACTTTCCCCATCAGACTAATGTCCGCGCCCACCGTAGTCTGCCGTCCTAGGCTTCCACCAGGTCACTGATCAGTCCAGGGTAAGTGACTGGGTGAACCGGTAACCAAAACCATATGCCATGATTTTTATGGCGTGTCTACCCATTGATGCCTCGAAGGGCAGTTGTTCGGGACCGCCCCTACCTAGACGGAGTCCTTTGGTATGTGGGGTTCAGTCTGGCACCTTGTCGCTCTTTGAAAAGTGGACAGCCGGTGCCAGATAAGGGCCTTGAAGGAAGCTAGTTAGAGACACGCATGTAACATCATGTCAGCATACTGGGAGGGCCTTGGGTACTGTAGCTCACCAGGAATGTGAAAGGGGGGTTTTTTTCGGGACCAAAGGGTCTACATGGAGGGCTCTTGCGAGGATTCACTGACAATACCATAGAGCAAAGGTGACAGTGGGTCACCTGCCGTACCCCACGTTGGACCTGAAGGGTCCGACCTCTCCTCCTTCCCGGTAGGCAATTAAACAATAACACGATATATTGAACTATTATACAATAAGGTGATCCATTTTACAAAAACTGAGTTCAGACTAAACTTCTTCAAGACTTTAACCAGAAAGCCAAAAGGCTGAGTGATTCCTTGCCAAATGGATGTATTGTAACAAACATGAATCACCCACATGACAAACATGAGATCCCTCACAGTTACTCCCACTTGAGATATCATGTTATAAAGTAAAAACATTTTGAAATCTTGTGACCCAAAATGACCTACATGCTAAAAGAAGGATCACAGGCCAAGTATGAGAATCCCTTCATAGTTACCCTCCTTGAATATCATGTTCAGTAGATTTTGACCTTTTTGAACCTCAAATGAACTTTGACCTTGCACGAAAAATTATAGATCAATCTACACAATACGAACAATCCAACATGTCAAGTGTGAGATCCCTCATGTATCCTTCTTGAGATATCTTGTTTGTCAATGTTTTGGACCTTTTGTCCTCTGGTGACCCCGAATGGACTTTGACCTCCACCAAAAAGACAATACAGATCATTCTACTCAATATGGGCAATACACAACCCAAGTATGAAATCCCTCACAGTTACCTTCTTGAGATACATGTTTACAAAGCCATGTGACCGTTGACCTCGGTGACCCCAAATGACCTTTGACCTCCACTAAAACACAATACAGATCATCTACTCAATATGGCAATCCCATGCTTCATATGAGAACCTTCAAAGTTTACCCGTCCTTGAGATATGTGTTAACAAGGTTTTGAACTTTTGACACTGGTGAAAAACAAATCACCTTTGTGCGCATCAAAAATGATAGGGGAACATCTACCAATGTGGGCAATTAACATGGTAAGTATGAGATTTCTCACATTTATCGTTCTTGAGATATCGTGTTTACAATTAATTCCCAAGATTTTACCATTTGACCTCTGGTGACCCCAAATGACCTTTGACCTCTACCAAAAACAATAGGCTTCATCTATTTCATATGGACAATCCACCTGGTAAGTATGAGATCCCTCACATTTATCGTTCTTGAGATATCGTGTTTACAACTAATTCCCAAGGTTTTACCATTTGACCTCTGGTGACCTCAAACACCTTTGACCTCTACCAAAACAATTGTGATCATTTACTCTAAATGGACAATGCATGAGGTAAGTATGAGCGTGACCGGACAACTCCCACCCGGACAATTCCCACCCGGACAACTCCCACCCGGACAATTCCCACCCGGACAATTCCCCCGGAACAATGCAACGGACAATTCCCACCCGGGCAATTCCCACCGGACAATTCACACTCCGGACCCAATTGCCAACCAGGACAATTCCCACCCGGCAATTCCCACCCGGACAATTCCCACTCGGACCAAATTGCCAACCAGGACAATTACCACCCGGACAATTTTCCCCCCGAGACAAGACCATCCCGGACCAATCCCACCGGGACAATTGCCAAACCCGAGGACAGTTGCCAACCGGAACAATTCCCACCCGGGACATTCCCACCTAGGACATTCCCATCCAGGACAATTCCCACCTTTCAAATTCCCACATACCGATTGGCTACCAACCATGGCAATTGCCCTGAACAATGCCAGGCCAATTCCCAATAAAATTGCACTAGGGACTGTGTGATCTAAAAGTGCAGCGGAAGGTTCTTTAGGATATAACGTCTAGGCAAGATGGTTTGAACTGCTTTTTTAATATCAAATTTGTTGTTTCACACTTAAATGTTATTATCTGAAATCGAGCAAAATTATATAACATTTGACAGAAATTAAAATGACAAACAAATATACTTACAATGCACTCAAAAGGGATTGGGCAAAGACACTCTTTTTAAAATGTTGGATTGCTTTGCCTAACTCAGGCGCGGACGCAGAAGACGGGTGGGTGCTACCCTTTTGACTTTGAAATCGAACCACAATTCGAACTACTGGGTGGTTCGTCTCTTATATTTTCCCTCATCCTTAGCAGTACTGTCTAGCAAATATAACATATACCATATATACCATATGGACATTTGTTCTTGTTTTATCATAGTAAGTATAATTTACGCCAGACTGAGTTACCAAAATCAGCTCCGACTTCGTACCGATATTATTGACTGGGTTCTTTCGATGTGGAAAGTTACGTAATACTTCTGTCATTTGCTCTTCTTGTACACCTAGGCTTATGAAGGTCATAGCGTGCAGGGTCAACTGGGGAGTCTGCCTCTTGAATTTTTACACCTGAATAAAACCGTGGTCTACTTGAAAAGTGATGAAAAATGTATTTGAAAGCCTTAAGACGTGGGAAATCACATGGTCTATAAGCGATAAGGTATTTTTTCCTGAATTTTACCTCCATCACAGACTCTATGCACGGTCCCGGTCCTTTTTTTACGAATGACTAACCCTACTTCAAAAGATTGGCGATCAGCCCGACTGATAATGATGTGATGCCCAAACTACATGATGCACTGGATAGTGCAAACACCTGTATTCAGGCTTAAAAACTTGTAGCCGTGTCTCACAACCTGAAGGAAAAATTTATAATCAGGGCTAATAAGCGTATTTGGGTTGGGACTAAGGGGCGTCAACTACCGGGGTGTGGGAGTGCTTAACCCCCAATTAAATTAGCAAAGTTCATCTGTTGGGAAAAAAATTATGAGGTTCCCTCGGGAAAAAAAAATTGACACTTTCTTTTGCAATTTATGTACATGGACAGGAATAAATCTTTTAAGGCTACAGAAATACAGAAAATTTACAAGCGCAAAGTCTTTACTTAATGTGAGTTTATTGTACGATGGATTATATTCCTTTGGATACAGTTAACCCAGAGAGAGCGTGACCCTCGCCAGATATAACGTGTGGGAAAACTGTTTCGTTTGTCGGGAAAATTAATATATATTTTAGGAAATTTACCCACAAGCCGAGGATGTATGTCAGGATCCCTACTCACACACTATTCGAGAAGCCATTGCTTTTGACGAAAAGCCCAGACTGTCCGGAAAATAGTAAGTATAGTATTTGTTAAATGCATAATTGCCATGTCGCATGAAATTGTCCACCGTGTCCGACACTGTAGTATAAAAAGTTATTTGGATGTGAGTCAACTCAGCCTGACTGACTCGTCGGGGATAGGTTGTAGGTATTCGTGGTCATTGCATTGGGACCAGTATGTTTGTAGGTTACACACGCAACTCAATGTAGGCATGATAATCAGTCTATCTACTTTTTCATCAATCATGAGGGCGAGCACGGTCACTTCTCAACCGTGGTCGATTTCGGAAACCTGCTTTGTTGGACCAATTCATAAAAAAAATGGAGGTTGCGAATCGACCAGGTTGCAGAAAAGTGAAACGTGGCTGCCCTCAGGATGATGAAAAGTAGATAGATGGATATCAATGCGACATTGAGTTGCGTGGGTAACCTACAAACAGACGGGCTACCCAATGCAACGACCACGAATACCTACACCTATCCCCGACGATCAGTCAAGCTGAGTTGACTCACATTCCAAATAACTTTTATACTACAGTGTCGGACACGTTTGACAATTTCATGGCAGACATGGCAATATGCAATCTAACTAAATACTATATTACTATTTTCCGGACAGTCTGGATTCGTCAAAAGCAATGGCCTTCTCGAATAGTGTGTGTAGTAGGATCAATTGACAACAATCCTCGGCTGGTGGTAAATTTCCTAAAAATATTAAATAATTTCCCGACAAAACGAAAACAGTTTCCCAAACAAATTATATCTGAGAGGGGGTCACCTCACTCTGGTCTAACTGTATCCAAAGGAATATATCCATCAGACAATAACGCACATTAAGGAAGACTTTGCGCTTGTAAAATTTTACTGTTATTTCTGTAGCCTTAAAAAGTTTATTCCTGTCCATGTAAATAAATTGCAAAAAAAAGAAGAGTGTAAAGTTTTTTTTCCCGGAGGGGACCTCATAATTTTTCCCACGATCGAACTTTGCTAATTTATTGGGGGTTGTTAAAAGCATTCCCACACCCCTGGTAGTGACGCCCCTTATAGTCAAAACCCAAATACGCTTATTAGCCCCTTGATTATAATTTTCTTCCAGCGTTGTGAGACACGGTTAAAAGTTTTAGCCTGAATTACAGGTGTTTGCCAACTTATTCCCCCCCCCCCCATGTGCATCATGTAGTTTGGGCATCAACATCCCATTATATCAGTCGGGCTGATCAATCTTTGGAAGTAGGGTTAGTCATTCGTAAGGACGGACCGTGATAAGAGTCTGTGATGGAGGTAAAATCAGAAAAAATACCTTATCGTATAGACCCATGTGAATTTCCACGTTCTGAAGGCTTTCCAAATAACAATTTTCATACTTTCAAGTAAACCACTTTGTAGTCAGGGTTTATGTAAAATTCAAGAGGCAGACTCCCCAGTGACCCTGCAGGCTATGGACCTTCATAAAGCCTAGGTGTACAAGAAGAGCAAATCGTACAGAAGTATTAGTAAACTTTCACATCGAAAGACCCAGGTAATAATATCGGGTACGAAGCGAGGAGTATTGGTACTAGTATGCGTAATTATACTATATGATAAAACAAGAACAATGTCCATATGGTATAATGGTATATGTTTATATTGCCAGACAATAATGCTAAGGAATAGGGAAAATATAAGAAACCACCCATTGTAGTTCGAAATGTGGTTTCGATTTCAATAGGAAAGGGTAGAAACCCAACCCGTCTTCTGCGTCCCGCGCCTCTGAGTTAGGCAAAGCAATCCAAAAACATTTTAAAGGAGATGTCTTTGCACAATCCCTTTTGAGGGCATTAAAGAGTATATTGTTTGTCATTTTAAGTTCTGTCAAAATGTTTTATATCATGTTGCCCGATTTCAGATATAACATTTAAGTGTGAAACAACAAAAATTGGATATTTAAAAAGACAGTTCAAACCATTCTTGCTAGACTTATATCCTAAAGAACCTTAAGCCTGCACTTTAGATCACACAGTTCTAGTGCCATTTTATTGGGAATTGTTCCTGCATTGTTCAGGGGCATTGCCATGGTTGGGAGCCAATCGGTATGTGGAATTGTGAAGGTGGGAATTGTCCTGGATGGGAATTGTCCTAGGTGGGAATTGTCCGGGTGGGAATTGTCCGGGTTGGCAACTGTCCGGGTTGGCAATTGTCCGGGTGGGAATTGTCCGGGATGGTAATTGTCCGGGTGGGAATTGTCCGGGTGGTAATTGTCCTGGTTGGCAATTGTCCGGAGTGGGAATTGTCCGGGTGGGAATTGCCCGGGTGGGAATTGTCCTGGTTGGCAATTGTCCGGAGTGGGAATTGTCCGGGTGGGAATTGCCCGGGTGGGAATTGTCCGGGTTGGCAATTGTCCGGGGGGAATTGTCCGGGTGGGAATTGTCCGGGTGGGAGTTGTCCGGGTGGGAATTGTCCGGGTGGGAGTTGTCCGGTCACGCTCATACTTACCTCATGCATTGTCCATTTAGAGTAAATGATCACAATTGTTTTGGTAGAGGTCAAAGGTGTTTGACGGTACCAGAGGTCAACTGGTTAAAACATGGGGAATTAGTTGTAAACAACGATATCTCCCATGAGAACCCCCCCGATAAAAATGTGAGGGATCTCATACTTACCAGGTGGATTGTCCATATGAAATAGATGAAGCCTATTGTTTTTGGTAGAGGTCAAAGGTCATTTGGGGTCACCAGAGGTCAAATGGTAAAATCTTGGGAATTAATTGTAAACACGATATCTCAAGAACGATAAATGTGAGAGATCTCATACTTACCATGTTAATTGCCCACATTGAGTAGATGTTCCCTATCATTTTTGATGGAGGACAAAGGTGATTTGGTTTCACCAGTGGTCAAAAGTTCAAAACCTTGTTAACACCATATCTCAAGACGGGTAACTTTGAAGGTTCTCATATGAAGCATGGGGATTGCCCATATTGAGTAGATGATCTGTATTGTTTTTAGTGGAGGTCAAAGGTCATTTGGGGTCACCAGAGGTCAAAAGGTCAAATGCTTGTAAACATGATATCTCAAGAAGGTAACTGTGAGGGATTTCATACTTGGGTTGTGTATTGCCCATATTGAGTAGATGATCTGTATTGTCTTTGGTGGAGGTTCAATACGGTCATCGGGGTCACCAGAGGGAAAAACGGTCAAAACATTGAAAAAACATGATATCTCAAGAAGGATACATGAGGATCCACACTTGGACATGTGGATTGTTCGTATGTGTAGATGATCTATAATGTTCGTGCAAGTCAAAGCGTCATTTGAGGTCAAAAAAGGTCAAAATCTACTGAAAACATGATAGTTCAAGGAGGGTAACTATGAGGGATCTCCATTAATTGGCCTGTGGATCCTTCATATGTAGCATGTAGGTCATTTTGGGGTCACAAGATTTCAAAATGTTTTTTACTTTATAACAATGATATCTCAAGTGGAGTAACTGTGAGGGATCTCATGTTTGTCATGTGGGTGATTCATGTTTGTTACAATACATCCATTTGGCAAGGAATCACTCAGCCTTTTGGCTTTCTGGTTAAAGTCTTGAAGAAGTTTAGTCTGAACTCAGTTTTTGTAAAATGGATCACCTTATTGTATAATAGTGTATATAGTCGTGTTATTGTTAATGGCCTACCGTCGGACCCCTTCAGAGTCCAACGTGGGGTACGGCAGGGATGCCCACTTACTGTCCACCTTTGAACTCTATTATATTGGTCAGTGAAATCCCTTCGCAAGACCCTCCATGTAGACCTTTGTTCCGACCTTTTTCACATTCCTGAGTGGAGTACAGTCAAGTGCCTCCAAGTATGTGATATGTTTACATGCGTAGTCATGGACCTAGCTTCCTTCAGGCGCTTACTGGCACCCTGTTCCATTTTTCAAAGAGCGGACAGGTGCAGACTGAAACCCCACCAAGGACCAAAGGACTCCGTTCTAGGTAAGTGGCGGTCGAAAACAACTGCCCTTCGAGGACATTCATGGGTAGACGACGCATAAAAATCAATGGCATAGGTGGGTTACGGTTCACCCGAGTCACTTACCTGGAATGACGACAAGGGACTGGTCGGAAGCTAGGGACGCAGACTACGGGGGCGCTACCATAGTCTGATGGGGAAGTAACAAGTATTTAATTGATTAATTTAACCCTCTTTGTGGTACCCGGGCACTGTTCTGGCTGCTCCAGAAGGTGTCCTTGTGCGACTTGAGAGGGCCGTATTTAAATTCCCATGGGTCAGGGGAAAAACGCAGCTGGTCAGAAGAAAGGGTGGTGTACCAGGACCTTAGGCCATGGGGACTGGGCCTTGTGCACCTTTCCCTCAAAGCCCGTTTTCTCTGACCAAGTGTGTTTTAGCGCTGTAGGACGTGAGATGCCGTTTGCCTACTTTGTCCTTATTTGGGGGGGGGGGCCGTGGAGGGGGGGGGATTGTCACTCCGTGGTTCTTTCGTCCCTTTCAGTAATAGTTAACCCCACAGCGGGAGGCCTCAAGAACGTATTTGTCATATGAGGCGGACCACTCTCCGATGATGTCAACTGTAGGGACGCTTTTGCAGTCCAGTGCGGGGGACCCTGTACCAGGCCATCTTTGATGCTTGCTGGCCGGGTCCAACCAAAGCCACTACCGCCTTGGGCCGGAGGTGTGACTGCGTGGTTGCACAGCAGGTCACTAGATCACCCCGGCAGCCGCTTGTGGGCGATTTGCACCCAATGACGCCATCGTAAATAATCTCAAGCGCCTTCGGTGCGTACTTGGAGATGGAATTTTCCCCCGCAGGGGTGCACAAAGTGGGAGACGTGTGCCCACATGTGTTTTGGCATTGGGCTTTGTGGCCCTCCTCTGAGGACGTGGTTTCAAGTCCTGGATGACCCGTCTCACGTTTCGTAAACACGCTGGGCGGTCAGCCAGGGACTTGCTTTGTATGGTTCTACTTGGCCCCACCAGCAAGACAAGGTTCGGGAGCATACGTTTGTTTCGGCCTCCATTAAGCTAGCTATATGGAGTGACCGATGTAATATTGTTTTTAGGGAAGGGGGGTGGCCTGCAGACGTCGTCCTGGCGTCGGTGAGGACGGAGATTAAACTGAGGGTTGAGGCCGACTTTGCTGGTCTGCCAGGGTCGACGTTTGGCAGGCGCTGGGGGCCAATTGCTTCGGTGCGGGCGGGGTGGGTGATAGTTAACCTGTAGTTTTGCGTAAATGAATTTGTAAACTGTCCTATGTAATAAACCTTTTTATATAGTCCTTTGTACATAGCAACACAATTTTTTGTTTGTAGGTGCATGTAAATAGTTTGCTATAGCGTTTTTGCCCGGTCCGGTTTGGGTTCTCGCCCTTTGTTTCTCAGTGCCAGTTTCTACGTACTTAATAAAAAACAGGTTTGGCCGTTTAATGCCGTTTGCCTACTTTGTCCGTTATTGGGGGTGGGGTGGGATTGTCACTCCCGTGGGTTCTTTCCGTCCCTTTTTAGTAATAGTGTACCCCACAGCGGGAGGCCCTCAAGAACATATTGTCATAATTATGAGGGACACTCTCCGTATGATGTCAATTGTAGGGGACGTTTTGCAGTCCAGAGCGGGGGACCTGTACCAGGCCATCTTTGATGGCTTGGGCTGGGCCGCGGATCCAACCAAAGACACTTACGCCTTGGGGCCGGAGGTTTGTGGCGCCGTGGTGAACAGCAGGTCACTAGGATCACCGCCGGCGAGACTGATGTGGCGAAATTGCACATGACTCGGCCATCGTAAATAAATCTCAAGCGCCTTCGTGGGTCTTGGAGATGGGCATTTGCTCGGGCAGTGGGTGCACAAAGGGGAGAGTGTTGCACATGTGTTTTGGCATTGTTGGCTTTGTGGCCCTCCTCTGGGAGTGGTTTCAAAGTCCTGCTGACCGT
>JAIZAY010001991.1:0-12103 GCA_029531755.1 Holothuria leucospilota | reverse complement strand
CATAATTTCCTGGGTATTCCTCTTCAACACTTACCTTGTCACCAAATTGCTAAATATTGATACCTTTGTGCACAGTTTATGAGCTGAATGGTCTGTATTGATTTCCAGATAACATGGAAATAACAGAAAATACCTAGAAATGAGTTTGCTTTTCTAGGCAGGGAAAAGCCTGGACTTTGGGAAGGGCACCTGGAATTTGGGAAAAAGGAAAGGAATTGAAAGCCGCCAAAAAGAGGAACATGGCACAAGACTATTACGTTTTCTCACATCTAGGTACATCTGAAGATTTGTCAGGTGGAAATAAGCCTAAAAAATTTATCCGAATTGCGGAAGATTTTTCCGGAAATTAGTTGAAGACTTTATATCTGGGAAGACTGAGAGGAAAAGTCAGGAAAAATATTGGTCTTAACAAATGCTGGGCAGATGATGTTGAGTTAAACTTCAACCTGACTGACATAGATTACAAGTGCATGACTCAATAATTTGATGTTGGAATGTTTCAAATGACCAGTAGGTAACCAATTTAAAATATTGTATCCTGATTTAACACAGGGGTGGTGCTAGGATGGCAGGATAATGGGGGGGGGAAGGTGTCGGATCATTCATCTGTGGAGAGGGAGATGGGGCGATAACTGGAAGTCTGACGAAGATGACATGTTTTCCGCAGGACTTTGGCGAAGCATAATTTTTTTTGGCCTGCTCATGGGCCAAGACTTTTGGGTTTTTATAGAATAACAAATTTGAAAAATGGCATACACTATGTTTTATCTTAGGTTTATCTTTTTCCTTCACCACATTTCTTAGAAGAATGTGGGGGGGGGGGGGCCCGACAGTTTTCCCCATTAGCTGAAGAACCTGGCCAAGAAAACGAAGCACACCTAGTTGATCTGTTTCAGTATTTAAAGGCAGACACTCACCGTTCCAAGCTACTGTAAAATTTTTGGTTAGGGGTAACCAAAATCACCACTGAGGCACTGCTCTCTTGCACTTCACAGGTCAGAAAACAATCAAAGAGTGCAGCGCTAGCTTTCACAGAATGCTATAGAAGATGTATTCTGATTACACATTAAGGGATTGTAATTTGCTCACCAAGGATATGCTTCAGCATTATATCCTTAGATTTCGTGTTCTCACAAGGAGAGCGTAAGACTATTGTTGAGATTGGCTAGAAGAAATTGTAGTGCTGGAGAGAAATTGGATCTGTCTGGGATGAGTGAAAATTTCCCACTAAGTTAAACGGCAGAATGCCAGTCACACCCAATGAAGCAATGAGGATAGCCTGTATTTCTGCAACTGGCTCTTTGAGAAGCTGTGACAGTACTTTTACTCACCTTCACAGTTGTAAAATTTACAGGAGAAACGGATGGTGTACTTGAATATGACAATATTTAAGTCCTAAAATATTATGAAAGATATTGGAAGAGATAAAATAAGAGGAAATTTGTTTGATCATTTAGCTATCGTTTTAAAAAGTTTGAGGGGACTGCTTTGAACTTTAAAAGCAATTTGAAATGAAAGTGTTGCTGAACACCTGGTTAAGAACTTGGTTGCCAGTGCTCCTGTATATGAGGAATAACTCATAAATTTGGTTCAACATTCAAACAGCTTTATTATACACAATAGAATTTTTCTGAAAAAAGAAGTAGGGAGATTTCCTAAAGTCAACAAACAAGACATAAAATTAGCATTTCCTACTCTATATGTCGATTGTGATCCAGTTTTCTACAGATCCAGAATTTTTCATTCCTCGGCACCTATTGTTAGCACGTTGTGATCATGTATAACAAACTTAATGTATCTTACTTCTATCAGACTATTGATCAAAGTTTACTGTGGCATGTAGATACTTTGCAGGCAAAATGAACAAACTCTTACATTACTAAGTTTTCATTTGTGGTTCAGCTGTAGGTACAATAGTAGGAATTTATACCAGTTCACTGTTTTGTTCCGAGAACCACATCAGTACCCTTGAAAGAGCAAAATTTTTGCCGACTATCCCTTTCTAGCCCTCATCATATACACAGTGACCAGCGTTGATCATTGGATGAAGAAGTTGTGATTTGTGGAGTGGAGGCACTTATGGGTAGCATACAATAGATATGAACATATACACTGTTTCCAGGGAATGTTGGCCATCTGCTAGAACCTACAGTCTAATATTGTGGTTCTCAAGATGATTACAAGCCAAAGGGCCAATTTTTATTGAGTTTGTAGCTATAAGTATTCCATAGACTAGTAGCCAGGAGGTCATTTAGCAGCTTTCTTTCTATAAAAAGTTTTGACATATTAATATGTAGCTGGGCACATGTTAGTCGAACATCCCTTAGCTTCAATAGGGCCCTGGGACCCCATTAGATAACAAAGTATGTCTAATTACATCGTAAGGGGTATTGTTGAATCCTGAGTGACTACTAGAAAGTAAGTTGCATTAAAGCAACTATTATTCTGTGAGAGAACAAAATTTGTGCATAACTTAAACCCAAGGTTTATATATGTGGAAAGGTAGGGTATCAATAGTCAATGTGGACAATCTATTTGAAAGCGTAAGGTTATCACTATGAACCACTATTAATGCTTTGTAAGCAAATAAAATTTTTTCTACCCCATCACTAAAATTTTCAACTGGTGCAAGGTTCACAAATATTAGTGAGATGAATTGGACGGTAATAAACCTTGAAAAAGGTATTTCCTTTCGGTGCTATTTTGAGGGATGGGATAAATGTACTGATTTCCGTTAAACTCAGTTACTCACAATAACCAATTACTGGATTCTCTTGCTCGGATGGACTTATTCATAATCCTCCACATCAAGTAAAATGGCCAGGAAGGAACTAGCCACATGGTACCGAGAGCTTTAAGTAGTGGGTTGGGTGCAATGAATGACTGGATCACATGGCTTATTGTGAAGTTGTAGGCAGGTCCGTAATGCAAGGGAGGTGAGAGGGCCAGGGCCTGATGGTACACCTGAGTGACGATAATTTCAGTAGGAATGACAGGAGAGGTCAGACTGTAAGTGGAACTGCAATGTGTGAAACACACAGTTATGAACATGCCACCTTAATGTTATTTCAAAACTTCATTGGAAGTCATGATGTTTGGTTTTCAGATTTCTGTAGGAATCCTGTTTAAGCTCTACCCACAGGTACCATGGTACCTCCCTGACTGCGATTTCAAAGAGGAGAGAATACCAAGACCTAGCATGTTAGACATTCTGGAGTGTGTAAATATTGACAGTCTCTGGGGACGAGCTCACACAGAATGCAAATTGTACTCTTTACCACATATGCATATCACAGTGTCCTACAGAAAGAACTCCACATTAACGTTCAATACAAGCACTATTAAAGTTTAGAAACTCTTCCTAGCTAGTATTAGAGATGTGTCTTTATTTTTACGCTGTTTCATCACGGACAAAAACAGAGTCGGCGAGTGTTTCTCGATCCCTAGCGTGGTATAAAACATATGCAATCTTTATACTCAATGATTTTGCAAGTATTTTAAATATATCCTATCACTGGAAGCACGTCATGTCCTCGATAACATTTTCACCTTTCATTTATCCAGGGTTATAAACAATAGTGGTAACTATTCATGTCATGGCTTGCTATTGTTCTCACTCATTACAATAAATGGAAGCAACCCCAACACCTTCCCTTCAGCAGTACGACCTAATCAGACAGAGTTGAAGACAAGACAATGAGGTAGAGAACTCAAGAGACCTTCTTAACATGCTCTCTCAAAGAGGAAGCTTGGATAGGTTTTAATCCCTGGTACATGAGATGCCTTATACGGTATGAGTAAGACCCTAAAGGCAAACGAGAAAGGAGTTACAAAGCAAAACTGTAGAAAGACCATTACTGAATAATTCCTAGCATGTTTGGTGCATGTAGTTAAAAATCTTGAATTGCAGTGCATGATGGTGTTGGGTATGAGAGGAAGAAGGCAGAAGCGGTAAGGAAGTAGAATGCACTGTTTCATGAAGATTACCAATAATAATGATGGTACATTTTATAAAAATTGCCATTGATGAATTTAAGTGCAAGAATGGATAACTAGATAAAAGCTAAAATCGAGATCCAAAAACACCACTAAAAGAAGTCAAACAAATTAAACAAAAAAAAAAAAGACATTGCCAAAGGTTATGTCTTTTACTGTAAACAACTATAATGTTCAAATTATGGATTAAAAAGATTTGAAATTGGTATTGAAGTGAGGGTTTGCGCAAGAAGGAACTGGCCAGTCATTATAGCAAGGGGTTTAAGTATAAAACCCCAATCAGTGTTGGTCGCATTATGTGCAATTCAAGAAGTGTAAAAGTTGAGGTCTTAGCAGTGTGGTTGAGGTGTTCTCATTTATGTAGAATAAAAATTCATGAGGGGCGGGGGGCGGCGGGGGCGGAGTAAGATAGTTGCGGAGGCGGGTAGGTGGAGATGATTGAAGTGCAAAGGAGTTACTAGATTGTAATATAATATCACTTTCTAGAGGATTTAAATATGTCAAATACAGAAAGTTGGGGTTAAGAAGGTAATGTTTTATTGCAGATATATTTTTGGCTGATCCAATATGGTCAAAACCAGTACACTTAACACTATATGTTGGGTCGGTTATATGAATGGGATGGTACACTTGTTAATACACAATGAGGGAACTAACACAGACTGCCCCCCCCCCTCACCCCTATTTATTAAATATTTGATAGATTTGTGGTGTTTAACATACAGTACATAATCTTCTGTGTGTACATTGTAACTACTTTGTGTACTTCTCTATTATCTATACGTGTACCACACCACACACACACGCACACTTACCAACAAAGTAATAGTAAAAGGCAAACAAAATCATATAGTATACATGTTTGTTTTGCCACACCTAAGACGTCTCGCGCGCATATTTGTCGTTCAACGATGTCGTGCTTGAAAATCTTGACGAAAATATTATGGGCATTTGGTGATGAAAGCTGCGTGCTTAATAAAAATAGATGGCGAAGTCATGAAAGGGAAATGCTCCTTTCACTCATTTGTGAATGGATGGTATAGAAGGTCAAGATTTATTGACATATCTATACTTTATTTCAACTTACCTCCCCTATTCGATTTTATAGTATTTTTCAACCTGTGTCGTTGCTGCACAGATATCACCAGTATTGTTTGTTAAAATTAATGTGAATATATCAGCACTTGGTTTGCACTAATATAGTTAAAAGTTTTATGAAAACATAAAATTATTGGCCAGGCTAAGCAGGAAATGAGAACATAGCTTTGTTGAAATTAGACTTAGTTTGTTCCATTCATCACTGGTAATCCAAGAGTAGTAAGAGCTTCCCTAAGAGAGAGAGGGAGGTGTAGGGGTGGGTATTTTTCAAATCATGAACCTTGATCGAAAACTACTTCAAGCGTGAATCAGTGAAAGCCTAGAGAGTATGAGGACTTTGGGGATGACTTAAGGGACTCTGGACAAAATTTGGATGTGCATATGATAGTGTGTTAATAGTGACGGCATTTCCCATTGATATCACTCTTAAATGGCTGCTTTCACATTTGATAGTTAGTCTTAGTTCGATATCAGCAGTTATGCACATTATGTAATATAAAATCAGCGTTCCTACATTTTTTCGTTGGGAGTTAGTGGAAAAACAGTGGGGGGGGGCGCAGGGACATGTTTTATGAAGCCAATCACGTGTTTATAAAACACATATGAATTGTCTCTTCATACAAAATAGTCATTATCACAAAGACTTATCATCAAAAAATAGTTTTTATAATTGAAAGTTACTTTGTGAAGTAAGAAATTGTCATTTATATATCAAGTGAATATGAGGGGAGTGCTGCCATATGCTGGTTTATTAAATAGGAAACAATGCAGTCACCCAATTAGAAATTGAGCGACCAGGTATGCTTTCCCATGACATGGTTCATTTTTAATCCTATGCAAGAAAATTTTTGAACCAGATTGTTAAATCTCTGCCAAAATAACCCCTTATCTTTACTCATAATATTGAATGTTTTACTGTTTCGGAAAACTCATAAAGCTAGTTGTAACGGTGAAATAAAACGGAGATTTGAGAGATGAGCTAACTGTTTTAAAACGAATTGGGAGGGACTGCAAAAAGGAATACATTTCCCCCCCCCCCGGTAAGATTAATGCTCTCCAGACGAAGAAAGCCAAAGGCACTTTGAAGACATACTTATGTGATATCTTCCTGTCCGGACTCAGGTGCTACCCAGCACACAGTCTTAGGATCCTCCTCATATTCTTTCTACACTAAATGACCTCCTTGATAAATTGAAATCGACTACCTGCTTTAGTTGCTGATGACGCACTATCTCTCTGCCAAAGACTGAGATATACAGAAAGACCTTGATCTTTTTATAAAATGCATCGTCCAAAATAATTGGCAAATGTATTTAGTCCCAGCAAATGATTAATTGTCATGCACACATCATCTGCCAATATTGGTGATTTCAGTTGTAGAATTAAAATCTCCGGTGGCAACCTCTACAAATACTTCTACTCTCCCCTTGCCCTTGGCACCCATCTCCAAGATAAGGTGAGGTGGGATACCCTAGATTTAAAAGCTACGTCTAGAAGGGGTTTTGGTCTTTGTAAAGCAGAACCTCTCCAACTGCTCTGAGACACTCAAGTCATCTGCTTATACCAGTCTTGTCAGATAGGGATGCACTGTATATCCGGTCAGGCTGGACTATCCGGCTGGATAGTGAAAAATTATCCGGGTTTGGCAGGATTTTTGAAGAAATCTGGCTGGAATTCTCTTACACTCTAGCCATAATTACCTTCCTTTTGAAATGATAGTATTAGCTTCACAGATTAATTTAACATCTTTGCAAAATTTTTGTTTCTCACCTGTCCATGTGACAGCACATAAACAGAGATTGTCCTGCAGCTCATTGGGGCACTAGCAACTGGAAAATGATTTAATACCTTTCAAGTATCAAACTTTGATTGACATGTGTCTTTGTTCCTATTGTGTACTGACTGTTGACTAAAGCCCCTTAATGATGATTTGCTCCTTTCATATTCAAGTAATCCTGAAACAAAGGCCACTGTTAAGGTATGACTTGATGTGAGGTTTGGTTCCAACAAGGGCCAAGCGAAAATAAAGGTTTTCAGTTAAATGATTGGCAATTAACATGTGAATGTTGTTCTTCCTTTGTTCCCCTTCAGTTCTAATGCATCATCTGCTTAAAACATTGTTCACACCTACAGCATTTCTCTCAGTTTTGGAGATTCTTGCTGTTACATTAACTGGAATGTGATTTATTGCGACTAATAACAAAGAAAGTTTCAAATTTCACATTTTTAGTGACAACTGGCAATGAAATATTAACAAGTTCTAGACAAAGAGTGGTTCTCTACATTGTCATGTTAACAAAGAGTCCCTGATCCTTGTTGGTCTTTTTCTTATAATAAACATTTGAATGGGAAAAGCAAGATAGCTATCAAAAAAGAAAATTGCTTCAAAGAGACTTTCAAAGAGACTGTGGAATGTTGGATCTCCTTCCAAACACCTCCCAGTTCTGACTGGTCAGTTAAATTTAATAAACACAAAGTCTGAATTCCATTAGAACCCACAGGAAATGGCTGTCACTTTGAAGTTCAACACCAAGCACTGTTTCATTATTCCCTTAAAGGAACTATGGCATTCCCCCATATATATTTAGACATATCCCCATAGTTCTTAATCCAGCCGGTGACTGTTCTTCAATTGGCATTCATTCAAAGAATAATAGCGCCACTCTGGTTGGTAATGATGACTTAGACAGTTAGTTATGTACTTAATTAGGCTCACAGTCACATACAGTTTGTTTTTCAATATTGCCTTGAGCAGTTGAAACTCTGTGCAGGCTACTGTGGCTCTCTCTTGGAAGTGTTCACTACTGGACAGTTCATTGTGTTTTAAGTGGAGGCGGGGCTAGAAATTAGGTTAGTTGGGAGAACTGTTACTGTCTGGGGTGAGCTTAGAGGGCCTTTAACAGTTGAGTCTTATGCTATGCAGTAGACAAAGTTAATATTGCAACTTTTAAGGTCCATAAGCAAACTGTCAGCAAAAAAACCTTGTATTTTTGGAGAGTTGTCTCTGAATTTCTTTAAAAGAACTTTGAAGTCATGTTAAATTAGGTGTCTTTTGTCACTCCCCACCTCATCACCATGGAGGGATTTAAGGCTTTCTGGTTGCCAAGAGCTTATAAAATGGTTTCTTACTGGTCCTAACCTATAATTGAGAAACAGTGCTTCTGGAAAGACCAGTTGAATGACAGTGCAGGCAGACAGGATTTTTTCAAGTTTTTTTTCAGGAAGGGGGAGGGGTAGATATCCCATTTTTGCCTATGCTGAAATGAACCATTGGGACTGAACTAGCCCAAGTTTTTTGGGAGGGTAATCTGCCCCAGAAATTGCCAAAACCTGAACTCCAAGGGGACTTCAGCACCCTAGCTGCCTGACTTGTATTCCTAGTATGGGTGACATTCTGAAATAACCGCTCCTTTGCAACTGTAACAAATTGGTCTAAATCCTTTGAATCTTATAAAGAAAAGAGTAGAATCAAGTTTTTACCTCACAATTGTATTTTAGTACGTTTTATTATGTGAATCTTATTCAAAGACAAAGAGAAAATAAAAAGATAATGGAGAAAGAATTCCAGAATTTTGATCATTTATCGAGTATCTTTCTTGTAGAAATGGAATCAGCAGCCTGAAATTTCCTTCTTTGTTTGCTTGACCTGAGTGTTACTGTAGAGAAAAGTACAAGAGGCAAACATATGTGGCCCAAGAACTGGATCACATACCAGCAAACCAATAATAGTGAGCGAGTCCCCCACAAAAGTTGTACCAGTTGATTTTTACCACTCTGTTCCCTGAAATATATTGCAGCAGATGTCAAAGGCAGCTCTTTTTAAGGGGGTGAGGGGTAGGGGAGGAAG
This sequence comes from Holothuria leucospilota, assembly GCA_029531755.1. NCBI lineage: Eukaryota > Metazoa > Echinodermata > Holothuroidea > Aspidochirotida > Holothuriidae > Holothuria > Holothuria leucospilota. Next base: position 3,162 of record JAIZAY010001991.1, on the reverse strand, counting down.
CAACAACACTCGATCAACAAATGGTACATCTTTTTCCACACTTTCATAAAACAACCATGTGAAAGTTTTTTCTTTGCCTGATTTACTGGGTATGGCCCACAAAAAAGTTTTTGTGTTTAGATGACATAGCATGCCCTTAAAACTGACTAGAATGATGTGGTATTAGTATTATTACTATGTGAGACAGGAGGGGTTTTTGTCTCGCAAAACTTTTGCTGAGGAGGTACGCCTCTGGTCATTTATGTGAATAGTCAAGATGTCATCGCAGTTCGCTGAGCAATACACTTGCGTGCTTTCTGCACGTTTTATTAGCACAGAAGTCTAGGCTGTTCGTTCCAATATAGTGCTTGAAAGGAAGGTAGAAGGAGTGCCTCTAGCTAATTACGTTTTGTGCAGGATGGGATTTTACAGGACACCGACTATACAGGGGGCTACTCCTTCCCCCCCCCCCCCCCCCCTCCTCCCCCCCCTTTTTTTCTTCCCCCCCCCCTGTTCCCCCTCTCCCATCTCCCCCCCTTCCCCCCCCCCACCCCCCCCTCCCCCACCTCCCCCTCCCCTCCCCACCCCTCCCCCCCACCCCCCCACTCCTCCTCCTCCCCCCCCCCTCCCCCCCCCCCCCCCCCCCCCCCCCCCCCCCCCTCCCCCCCCCCCCCCCCCCCCCCCCCCCCCCCCCCCCCCCACCCCCCCCCCCCCCCCTCCCCCCCCACCCCCCCTCCGCCCCGGTACACCCCCCCCCCCCCCTCCACCCCCCCCCCCCCCCATCCCTCCCCCTCCCCCCCCCCCCCCCCCTCCCCCTCCCCCCCCCCCCCCCCTCCCCCTCCTCCCACCCCCCCACCCCCACTCCCCCACCCCCCCCTCCCCCTCCCCCCCCTCTCCCCCCCCCCCTCCTCCCCACCCCCCCCCCCCCCCCCCCCCCCCCCCCCCCCCCCCCCCCCATTCTTTTTTCCCCCCCCCCCCCCCCCTAACCCCCCCCACCCCCCCTTCCCTCCCTCTACAGAGCGCTTCAGAGAGACCGAAGGCTGGGTTACCGTAAATCTGCGTAGATATTCCATGTATGCTAGAGAGGTGAGTAGGATTACATATTATGGCATTTCCTACAGCATGAAGTTCTTCAAAAGAGTGAGGCCTAGTTTAGCGAAATGGCCAGACTATAGGTTCAAAATAGTTATTGAATTCGTTTGGGCGAGAAATTCCGTAATGTATTGAGGGTAACCTGGGGTTGGGGCCTTCGTAGACAATTGCCACTTGACATCAGTATGATTTAAAAGGGAGGCAAAATATCTCCCAGAATGATTTTGCACAATTGTACAATTAATTGTCACGTGGCAGACTCCCATCAATCATTGAGCTTAAGATTTGGCCACCCTGTTATAACTCTTATCATAAGTGTGCGGGACTACTTCGAATTTGAGGGGGGGGGGGGGGGGGCGGAACTGCAGCATTTGCGCAAAATTTTAATGCATGCGATGCCCCAAAAATAGCCTAGGTGCTAGTCTTGTTCAAGGCCATAGTACATGTCATTACAGTTCAACGGTAATTAGGAACTAAGCCGCCCTTAACTTCCTGAGACTTCAGTCCTCAACGCGGATATTTTCCCACGACGAATGAAGTCGATTGTGAGAAATTTTCATAGAAATCATGAAAAGTGAATTCTAATGCCCGGGTCAAGTTTAGGGTTAGGTTAACAAATTGTAGTCGTACCCGGGTGTCCGTACAGGGGAAAAATGACGCTTGATATGACCAAATTACACCCGAGCTTGTGCAGTTCAGCTGACAAACGCCCTTATTCAGTGGCGTAGCTAGGAATTCGGTGACGGGGGGACCATGGAGCACGATTTACTATCTAAGCGGAGCGCCACCACAGGTTGGCGCGGAGCGTACAAGAAAAATTTTTGCTCCCAAAGGTATCAGAGGCTGAGATTGCATTTCTCCGGCCGTGACCTGCGCTGAAAATATCTTCTAAATGGCATTTCGTGTACTGACATTTGTATAATGACAAATATTTAACAAAAAAAATGCACAAAAAAAAGAAAGAAAGAAAAACTCACATAAAATCTCGTAGATATGGATGTTACGGTTTTAGGACCACCATGGGCGGCGATCCGGTGTGTGTGTAGTAAGTGGGATATATAGCAGCGGCAATATCTAAGCGAGCGCCCACCATCAGTTAGGCGCGGAGCGTAGAAAATTTTGGCAAAAATACCCCAATTACTGGAAATTGCCCTTCCACAGGCTTTCAACGTGATACAAGACAAATATCTGATGTCTTTCTAAAAAAAATAGGCCTATGGAAAAAAGTCTAGAAATAGGTAAAGTGTTTGACTTTCGGATACTAGTTCAGCGGTATATCGAGCCGGAGCGCCACCAAAGGTGGCGCGTAGCGTACCAAGAAATTTGAGCTTGAATACATCCCAGATCGTCGAATGGCACTTGTCAGGCTTGATAGCAGCCATTAAAGATGCGCAAGTGTTGCGAAAATTTTTAAAGGTTGATTGGAATTTGTTCTAAAACCATGTAGGTTTGTCACAATTATCGACTTTATTCAAAATATCCCGAGTGGACGTTATCCCTATGGATTTTCAGTGAAATTGATGGAAACGGAGATTTTTTCCACAGCTCAGAGTCTATTATTTTATTGAGATAACAGGACGCCAAGATTGCCGCGACGGGAGGCCTGCGACCCGAGGCCCTAGAGCCCCAGTGCTGTTGGGTATAGGTGAGGTGGGATTTGAAAAAAAAACACCCTGGTACTAGCCATTGCATTCGGGCACATATTGCATAAATTTTGTATATGCTAGAGAAGAATAATTCGGCGTTGATTAAATGTTTTTCCCGGAATCTTAAAATGTAACTTGCAAACGCGCGCGCGAAGCGCGCAAAAATTTTTTGTAGGTTTCACAAAAAAAGCAAGCCATGTAATATGGAGAACAAAAAGAAGGACAATCTTTAGGTGTTTAGACCGTATAAAGAGATAAATATAGCATGTATCGAAACTTACCCTTGGACCATCCGATCAAATAGCAAGAATTGCTCCGTGAGTCCTCACCAACTGACCGATGCCGCAGGACACACACAAAAGAGGCAGTTACTAGCCTTTACGATGGGCGGAAATTTCCGACTCTACATAAACTGTGACTTTTCCTTAATGCTTACTTGGAGGTG
>JAIZAY010002009.1:0-11970 GCA_029531755.1 Holothuria leucospilota | reverse complement strand
TTTCAATATTAAAAAAATGAAATGTAGCAAGTGTCCCCTTGTCCCAACAACCTCCCTTTTCCCTCATTTTGCCTTAGTTTCCTCCAGTCTCTTAACTGCAAACCGAACACCAGAATTGGAGCCAACTCCTTCACCTCCATCATCACCCCCCACCCCCTCCTCCTCTAGACCTCCCTTTGTGCTTGTCACTACAGCCCAACAACACGATGATGAACTCTTGTTTATTGCAAATGAAGTTCATAGTCCACACATACTGTATCTAAACAAGTTATGTATTATGGCCTATAAAGTCTGCAAATCAGACCTTTGGTCTGTCATAAGAAACAAAAATAAATAACATTTGAACATTGATCAGATAGTACGACGATTGTGTTCAGCTGTGACTTTCTGGAATTTGCACCCTTTTAATGTTGGTATGATGTTCGTTTCGTTTTCATAGGAGGATGTACTGATAGAGTGCATGATGCACTGAATGATCAATCTGACTACCAGTTCTTGATCACTGCTGGTTATTTCAGAATGATGTACTACTATGCAATGCTGATTACTTGGTCAATGATTAGCTCACCATAATCAACACTTGAATATTTCAATCACACCATAAATAATGATTCATTGCCCTGAAATGGAACTTTAATATTCAAAGGCAGAGCTTGTTTCTCCCATTTTCTGTTTATCACCAGCACTGTATCAATGTCAGCCTCTAGTCTAGTCTTAAAGGTCTGGTGACATAAAAATGACATAATACTTTATTTAAGGAAAAAAAAGAAAAAATTAGCCACAATTCCAATCAAAAATGGGCCACTTTACAGGGTAATTTCTATTTACACTTAAAACTTGATAAAAACATTATCAAAACTGTGCAAAATTATAGTGACATGGAATTACGACTAATTGCCTAATCTTTTCTTTCTATTCTTCCGTTCAAAGACAGTTGTAACATTTACATGTCCCAAGGGATTTTTTTTGTCAGTAAAAGTTGTCTACTTAAAAAATTACTTATCAAAGTGTAAACTAGCTGGCAGGTAATTAAGAGATAATTTTTCATAGGGACTAACACTGTGCACCATATCATTTCACTGTTATTACCTAGGCAATTAGTCACATCAGAAACCATCAAAATTTTTGAAGAGGTACATCTTAAGAGTGGTAAAAGATATATTGACAAAAACCTAATTCCAACAGATCTGTCGTAGAGGGAAATTTAATTCCTTAACCACTAAGCAGAAAAGAAACAACTGTTTTTGGTTGCATGACACCATCACTTTAATAAACACCTTAAAACATTTCCATAAAATATTGCACCAAATATCTAGGCACTCCATCAATCAAAAGCGTGGCAGTAACAATATTACCCCTGCATCAATGATTAATTGTCCCACAGAGTGACACAGGACAATCCCTCAATGCTGCCAGCAGCTCTAACAGTATGTTTCTGATGACAATTACCTTAGAGGTACCCCCATCTTAAACCCCCTGGGTGGAGAGAGGCAATTGAGATAAAGCATTTTCCTTAAAGACACAACATTATCATAATGACCCAGGCCAGCCTGGCGGGAGCTGAACTGGCAATCCCTGAATCACAAGTCCAGCACCTTAAAGGATCTCTAAGCTCACCCCAGACAGTACCAGTTCTCCCTACTAAGTTAACTTCAAGCCCCTCATCCAATTTAAACCAAGCCTCCTGTCTATGGTACAGCTCTAAAAGTCTAAGATAGAGCAAGGAGCTACTAGGACAGAGCCACAGCAGACTGCACTGAGTTAACAAGAACGCCAAGAGGCATAGTGATTCCTTGCTAAGTTGAGAGATGGGGAAGATATGAGTGCATAGGTTTAAATCTTCCTTGCAATCAATGAGGACATCATTGTAGACTTGTATAATTAATACAGTAAATGTACAGTATGACATATTAAGTTTCTTTATACACCCCTTATTGAGATAATGTGGTTACAAAAGATTTTATACCTTGCCAGCTGGTGACCATAAATGACCTCTGGCGTCTCTTAAAAGCAATCCCAACTGAATTCTTCGCACATTGAACTTACACACTAACTTGTGAAGTTTGCCACTCCTATCCTTCACAAGAATAAGGAGACTGTATATATTCATACAAGAGCCCAATGGGCAATGTGGTTCCTTGCTGAATGTAATGAAACTGAGCCAACTACTGAATGAACCAGTATTTCTGTAGATGCACAAAATCTGCTCTGTAGACAATGCACATCTTGTGTTAACTCAAGCATAAATAAATTGCTCTGAAGAAATACAGGCACTTCAAGGGATATCACCACAGACAGTATACAGTTACAATTTGTTTTATTCAATTAAGCAATCACAATTCATGCACGCTCAATGGTATCTGATCCAAATGATCAGTAACTTAGTTCTCTTTATAAAACTAACAACCCATAGTAGCATTTAATTAATTGATTCCAATTTCTGCAAGCTCACATGTCCTAATCTAAGGACAAATGTCTGTCTAGTGAACTTTCACAAGTCCTCTGCTTTGTGGGCAGAGAATCTTCTGCAATATTAAAAAGCAGTATTTGATGCAGGTTTTCATAAAGGCAGAATTATGGACTAAAATTGTAATACTATAATTTCAACTAAAACTGAGATACTTGGCATCTCTGAAAGATGTCCCACATCTTTCAGTCATTGGGTGAATGTGATCTTAATGTGCTGGAATGATACAGTTTTCTGCTTATATTTGACTTTAGGAATTCTTGGGAATTTGCTTTTTGGCATCTGGTGATTTCATCTCTGACATCCAACAAAAACCAATATGGGGTTTTCTGCTGGCGTTTAATGCAAAACAACCTCATAAAGCATAAAATCTATTCAAGCTTCCTACACTGAGATATAGAGTTAAAAATGTTTGCAGAGTTTGACCTCCAGTCCCCAGATGACCTTTGGTCTCAACCAAAAAAATATTTCCCCCACCATAAGGCATCCACACACTAAGTATGAAATTAATCCAAGCTTCCTACCTTGAGATATTGTGCTAACAACAAGGTTATCAGTTTTGTTTGGGGGGGGGTGGGGAAAAAAACCCCCCCCCCCCTTTTTGGTGACCCCAGATGACCTGTTGACCTCCACCAAAACTGTACGGCACAGCATTCTCACTATGGGTGATCTATATACCAAGTATGAAATCTATCCAAGATTCTTTCCTTGAGATATTGTGTGAACAAGGTTTTCAGTTATTTGACTCTCAGTGACTCCAAATGACCTTTGACCTTCCACCAACAAAATGACAGGGATGGTTTATCTGTCTCCACCATAAGTCATCCACATACCAAGTTATGAAAATCTATCCAAAGCTCCTACTTGAGATACTGGGTTAACAACAAGTTTTCAGTGTTTGACCCCCAGGTGACCCCAGATGACCTTTTGAACCTCCACAAAAAGCTAAGCATTCATCTTCTCACCCATAAATGGATCCACATTACCAAGTATGGGAAATTTATCCAAGTTTCCTACCTTGAGATATCATACAAACAAGGTTTTCGGTCTTTGACCCCTGGTGACCCCACATGACCTTTGACCTCCACCAAAAACAATAGGGCACACCTTCTCACTATGACAGATCCATATACCAAGTTTCAGTTTAGTCAAACTTTCCCTTGTTGAGATACAGCGTACCGAAGCAAGTGTCACACACACACACTCACACACACACACACACGCCAAGCTGACTACATAGGTTCCTTTTGCTAACGCAAGGAACCAAAAATGCTGAAGGCAATATTGTCAAGCACAGTGTGTGTGAGCTTAATTGGGAACACTGCAACAGACTGAACAAGTCATTTTTGACCAACCAAAGTGAAACTGTATTGTTTGAATGAATGTCAATCAAAGTGCAGCTATCAACTGTGTTTAGAACTCTGGGGATATTCCTAAATATGTTTGGGCAGAGTTGCTAGCTGGTTTGGGGGGATGTCATATCCCCTTGAACCAACAGACTACCATGCACAGTCTCTGTAAACCACAATGGATGTTTCTTATGAATGTTTTTATAGGTACTACATTACTGTGTGGACAAGTCAGTGTTGTAGTTGTGGTACCATGCTTGATAATTAAGGCTTGCATTTAGTTCAATACAAACCACTTATATAGGAAGATTTTCTTGCATCTTGCATCTCATTGGAAAAACTAGTGTTCACCACAACCAGAATGCAAAAAATAGGCCTACATGGTGGTTTTGATGAATTTATTGCACTAGACTTATTTCTTTACCACCACAAACTCATACAATATTCATACCCTGGGATCAGCTTGCTACATCTTAGGATTTTTTCTTAGATCTTGGGGAACTCATAGAACTGCTTCTGCCTGTCATACATAGGCCCAGTCCTACACAGGAGCGGCGATCTGTTAAAATTATTGGGGGGAACGCCTGCTTGAGTGAACACTTTGGGCCTCCGACCAGGTACAGGGGTCCACAATAAGTTCCCTTGCTGGTCCCATGTTGGTGCATTTCAGCTGACACAATTCACATATTTCTGATCTAAAGTATGACCCAGCTGCCATAAAAGGCTAATATCACAATTATTTACATCAAAAATGTGTGTAACATTTATTTTTTCTCTATACCTCTAAATATTGGGGGGGGGGGGGGGAGGGCATTTGATATTTATGTTCCCCCCCACTACAAATATTGTGGAGGACATGTCCTCTCTGTCCCCCTCCCCCTGGATCACCTCCCATGGTCCTGCATAAAAAAACCTCAAGTAGGCCTACTGTGCTACTCAACCTAAAACCAAACTTTCCACATTCCAGATATCCAAAATCTGTATTTTCCACCTAACATATGTGCCATGCCTATACGACTACACACTACAGTGTGCGCACATTGCTAACACCTCACACCTGTTAGCATCAGCAGGTAGCCTATGTTGAGAAGCTTGAACTGTTGTTGTTAGGCTATGCTAGTAAACTGTTACCTGGGTAATACAGATGCCGGCCTGACTTTTAAGAAAATTCTAATGTTTTCCACTGGGTGACCTAAAGCTAAATTTTGGTTGTCTGAAATCTTTTTTTGGTAGTCTGAATGAAAGTGACAAACAAAAGATGAACAATTGCAATTTCATGTTGCCGCCATAGTAAACAAACATTTATTTTAAAATCTGTATGCTTCCCAATGATCTTTTTCTTTTTACTGTATTATTATGTTTCATTGACAAATAGAAGTCCATACCATTGTTTCAATACCACTTCTTAAGGAGACTTTTATGACATGATTTCTTGCTGATGTAGTGAACTGTTCAATTACAAATAAAGTCTACTTGTCCTTTGGACAAGCTCAAAGAGAGAAAGTGGTTGTCCGATGCAATTATCTTCTCTTTGATGATAGGACGAATAAGACAAGCGCTAAATTTCAGACCTGAGAAGGACTAGATATAAAATGTGGTCAATGTGATGACCACTTGCAATTGTTGTCACAAATGAAGTACCTCTTCACAAATATTATGCCTAGTTGCAGATTATATAGGTAAAAACTCTCCCAAACAATGTTAAAGAAAATGCCTTCTCTACTAAGGGTTATGCACTTAAGGTTCATTCACACCAAAACCGAACTCTGCTGTGTTTTGCAGGTGCCGGGCAGGACGCCGAAATTTTCTTAACAGGACAAAATAAGGCAATTTTATTTCAATGAAGATTTAGAAAACCACCCCATCTGTTCTGAGATAACAAACTTTCATGTCCTGCCTGCAAAACGCAGCAGATTTCGGTTTTGGTGTGAATGCACCTTTTCAGTGTGCATGTAACACAAGAATGCCCATACAACTAGTTTTGAGACCAAAACTTAGTACTGCCTTTATTTAACACATCTTGTCCCCTGAAAAATTGCCCCCCCCCCTAAAAGTTATTTTTCCCTGGTTTTTAGGGGCGGAAAACACCGGTTCGAAAGGCGGAAAGTAACGGCATAGAATGGAATACCTGCGCTACTTGAGCGGGCTTGACAAACTAAAACTAAATTTTCTTATCATTGAACGTCTCTCCATATACAGTGATGTTTTTTGCACAGTACATACTAATTAATGCTGACTTTTGTTTCTCGCTAGCACTTAGTGCATTGCAGTGTGTGCGCGAATACAGTACAAATACACGTATGTCAATGTATACAGTGCTGTGCATGCATATGGACGTGTACGTACAGTGGTGTGAATAAGTTCTAGTACACATACAACTGCAGCTGCACTATATAGGCTAAGGCTTGGTAGATCATACGTACTCATACAGGCTACAATCCATTCTTCTCTAGCCTACGTGATTTCTGAAAAAGTCCCACGATTTCATCATTTTTTGGTCCCAGAAATGAAAATAGGGTGCGAATGGAGAATCCGTGACCGGAAGTTGCGTAAATTATAACTTAAAACTTACAAAAGATCAGTGACAAGTTAAGTTCATAACGTGGCATAACAAGAAGTGAGAAAAGAAGCTGGAGAAAGAAAGGTGGCAGTGATATTCGAACGCGGAACACTTCAAGAATACGAACGCGGTATAGATCTCAGTATGGCGATTCCATGCCCTAACCGATAGCGCTGCGAGCCGAGCTGCCGGCAAACTGTTTTAAATATTATAAGTACAATATAAACAGTTCAGTTGTATAGTATAATATACATGTTTATACGTATTTTATCCCTACGTATACATATATCCCTAACTGTATAACCCTAACCTTATCTCTATGCGTAGCACGTGTATTTCCTATCCCTATCCGTATGCGTATCCTATCCGTATCCCTACTACGTATAACCCTAACCCTATCCCTATGCGTATGCTATCCGTATGCCTACTACGTATATAACCCTAACCCTATCCCTATGCGTACCACGTACATCACTTCCGGTCACGGATTCTCCATTCGAGCCGAAAATAGAAAGTAGATAAAATTGTAAGTTAATCTTTGATTCCGAATGTTATTTTCCGCCCCAGAAATTTTAGGGGCGGAAAGTCGGGGGCGGAAACTACCGGGGGCGGAAAGTAACGGTACCCAACCATGTTTACTTGGCAATCAACAGTGACATTAATTCATTAGCAAAGGCTCTAAAATAACACTATAGGCCTACTCAAACACAGGTTACTGTTGACTCTTTTTCCAAGAACTATTCCACATTTTAACAATTCTTGCCTACAGATTAAGTCATCATCCCTAACATGGTACATATTAGGTCTAAAAACCTGCATGTCTTACACTCTCCTTACACTGCCCACTACAAGCTTAATGATAGGCTCTTGATCTACGCAATGCAGGATGAATCTTACAAAATGACAAGGCTATGGGCTATTTCAGTTTGGCAGAGTTTGCTCAGGGTTGTAATGTCTTCCATTTATTCAGAGGGGTACAACTATAGAATACCCCGCCTCAGTGATATTTACTGGTCATCCGGATTCCTAGTCCTAGTCCCACTTGGACTAGGAATCCAGCTGAAAATGGATTCCTAGTCAGGCAGCCACTTCCACTAAGACTAGGAATCCAGATGAAAATGGATTCCTAGTCAGGCTACCACTTTAATTCGACTAGGACTAGGAATCCAGCTGAAAATGGATTCCTAGATAGGCAGCCACTTCATACAGGGACTAGGAATTCCAGATGAAAAAATGGATTCCTAGACAGGCTGCCACACTTGGACTAGCGACTAGGAAATCCAGCTGAAAAATGCATTCCTAGTCAGATAGCCACTGCGACTAGGACTAGGAATCCAGCTGGAAAATGCGATCCTAGTCAGGCTGCCACTTCGACTAGGACTAGGAATCCAGATGCAAAAAATGGATTCCTAGACAAGGGCAGCCACTTTGACTAGGACTAGGAAAAAAAGCCCAGATGAAAATGGATCCTAGTCAGGCTTCCACTTCGGGACTAGGGACTAGGAATCCAGGATGAAAATGGATCCTCGACCTAGACAGGCAAGCCACTTCGACTAGGACTAGGAATCCGATGATGAAAATGGATTCCTAGACAGGCTGCCCACCTGGACTAGGACTAGGAATCCAGCTGAAAAATGCAATTCATAGTCAGGGACAGCCAATTCGGACTAGGATAGGAATCCAGCTGAAAATGGATTCCTAGTCAGGGCTGCCACTTCGACTAGGACTAGGAATCTAGATGAAAATGGATTCCTGAAGAACAGGCAGCCAACTTCGACTAGGGACTAGGAATCCAGATGAAAATGGATTTCCCTAGACAGTTTATAATTTCTTCACTGAGTTTTTGAAGCATTATGAATGATCCTAAACATATCATCACAGAGGTGTCGTTTCTCAAAGAAAAAAGGAAATAGGCTACGTTTGAAGCACTCAAGCTAATCCTGAGCCACTGGGAATCCGTATCCATGGATTGGAAAAGTGCCTTCTGCTGAGGCGGGGTATTCTATAGTTGCTCCTTCAGAGGTTATGCACTTATTGGTTGACAGTATTAATAATGAAGCACAGTGATCCCATAGGCCTACTTGGGAAAGCTACTAAGTAACAGACTGGTGGTAATTCCGCTTGATAAGTAGCCTAGGCTAGGTCTAGCCTAAGCTCTGTTGCTTGACCAAGGGTTGTGCGCATGCTCGTGTAGTAAACATCGTTTGCTCTCACCTGTGGGGATTTTCTGCTGTTTTTATTATGTTTTTCTCAGTTATTGTTATATATTGACAGTATTCTAGTAGTATTCCACATTCTCATCACGGTGGATATCCTCAAACTTACCGGTTTCTTTGGACTTAATTTTGATTTTTTTTTTTTTTTTTTTGTAGTGGAAATTTTTGGTTGGTTACTTGGAACTTAGGCTAACCTCATTGTAGCCTACCACTTTTGTGCTCGCCTACTTTGTACCTCATCAGCCAACACCTGTTACTTGCTAGCGTTTTATACAAGGACAAATTCCTGTCATTGTTGCAGTCGGTCAATGGTCGGTTGTGCGTGAGTATTGGCATTGTAGGTTGTGCCCAGCTTATCCAGCGCTCTGGATTAGTAATTATGGGGGAGTGGTTGGATTGTTATACATGCTCGTCCTTTTGTCCGGTTTTAGTCTTCGTTTCGTTCCCTATATTTTTGGGCTTCCCCTTAAAAATGAATACTCTAGCTTCTATTAATAATTGTTTGTATCTAAGGTGGCGTGAGCCCGGGGTATTACAAACCTACATGCAGTCCCTTTTAATTATGCTGAACACATACCTAGACCTAACTGCACATGTTGGCTAGTCCATCATCAATTTAAGCTTGGTCTACCTTCCCCTTCAGGCCACTCGGCTCTTAAGCTTAATGGTGTCGCTATTTGCAATCGTTGGTCATCATGCTTTCTGGGGGACCTGCACCCCAACCCTGGCACCAACAACCACACATAAAGTTTCATGTGTCTTGTTGTATGGCAAAGCAGCCACAATGGGGCCAACGGGCTGTCTGTTATGTGACCAGTGCCAAAGGGCTGGTAATCAATTATAAACTGTATGAGGTATGAAAACTATGCCGTTCTACCAGGGCATAGCAGCTAATAGTAATGCTTCCTGGGATCTGCTGTCAATGTGGTATTCCCAAACTTTTCTAGTTCTCTCTTTAGCAATTCTGACCCAGTTTTATCTAATAGCTTTTGCATGCCTTTCGCCTGATGCTCATAGTATTACTAGTGATCCCCCACATTTCGGCCCACTGCTGACGTACTTCTCCAGCTTACCAAACAAATCTCGGACCAGAACGTCAGGACTCATTCTAAACCGATTAGGAGTAATTTGAAAAGTCCTTGTCATTAATTTTCAAGGCTTACGAAATTAAGGTGGCCAGTACCTAAATGCCTGCATTGATGAAAATAACCCTGAATGTTAATTATCAGGTACAGAAACTCAAAATTAAAATAGCTCTGTCACTAGTAATGGAATGGTTCCCCAGTAATTATACTGTTTTTAGGAAAGACAGAAAATCTACGGTCAGTCTAAAGGGGGCCGGCGTTCTTGATTGCTACGAAGAAACACGATCACTCCTTGCCACTTATAGACCTGACCTTGATTCGGGATAGTGAGGTAGTTCTGGGTTTCCTTTGAAATCCAAGGGTGCCAAGCAAAATTTTAATAGGGTTCTTTTTACCGTTCCCACAAATACGGGAAACACTCAAACTGACTACCTTGACCAGCTACGTGCTTCCCTCAGAAGTGCCAGTAAGAAACAAGAATGGGCAGAATTTATCTAGCAGGAGACTTCAATCTTCCTGATATCGATTGGTCCTCTAGATCTGTCCAACCTGGCTCCCAGTAATCTTGACTTATCTAAATGTATCTTGACATTTGCAATGGGGGGGGGGGGGGGGGGGGAATTTGGCCTTGACCAAATGGTTAGTGAGGCCCTACTAGAGTTAATAAACATCTAAGATATTTTCTGACAACACAATCCTTACTCTAGTTGATAGGTCTACCCTGATACCCGGCATTTCTGACCCTGATGGGCATTCCCATTGATTATGGATAAGTTACTAGGCCCAAAAATATCTAAGCAAAGGCTAAGGAAGGTTTATAGTTTCACCCAAAGCTGACATTCATGGCATCAAATCTTGAGCCTTCTAAGTTCAGTGCAAACTTGGACTAAACAAGAGTGCTCTGTAACAGACTATGTCACTCTGCACTTGAGGGAAAAAAACAAAAGAGCGTCAATGGATACGTATGTTCCATCTCGTAATTGTCAGAAAAGAGGAACCAAACCCCCTGGATTGATTAAGAATATAAAAAAAGACGTTCTATTGAATAGTGGAAGCAAAGGGGCCTATAACACTTGGCGGGTAAAAACGCGTACTCCATCCTCCTTTGAAAAACTTCAAAACCCAACGCAAATTAACTCACAAAAACAACCAGAAACTGCTTTACAGAAACTTATGTTAATACAGTGTGCACCGATTCAACCTAAACGTTTTTTCTGGTTCTTTCATTAAAAATCTTAGATGTGATAGTGTTGGTATCCCTTCCTTAAAATCTGACGGGATACTTGTTTCGTGAGAACACACCAGAAGGCTAACATCTTAAATGAGCAATTCAAAAAGGTCTTTACAGGAGGGAGAATGACATCTTGCTCCCCCCCCAAGTTTTGACCTTTCAAAAACACCATACCTACCATGCCTGATATTGAGGTGTCCTTAGAGGGTGTTGTTCAAACTGCTTAAAGAGCTGAACCCAAACAAAGCCTCAGGTCATGATGCGGATTTTATACCTGCTTCATGTATCTTGAAAACTGGCTGCCGAGGAAGGTAGCCCCTTGCCCATCTGTTCCCATTTTTCAGGAAATCACTGGACACTGGTGTTCTACCATCCTCTTGGGCTATGTGCCAATATTAGTCCTCGAGTCTTTAATAAAAAAAGGTGCGGACCGTTCCCTCGCTTCAAACTATAGACCTGGTCTCCTTTACTTCAATTTGCTGCAAAAGTCCTTGAGCACATTATACACTCTTCAAATTATGGGGTCACTTGTTGATAACTACTCAGTTATCACAAAGAGGCAACATGTCTTTAGACAACGCCAGTCTTGTGAATCTCAACTGATCTTAACAACCAATGATCTGGTGCAATCTTTAGACCATAGATCCCAGGACCTGATATGATAATTATGGATTGTTTCTAAGGCATTTTGATACGGTCCCTCATAACCCGTTTTGCTTTTGTAAGTTACAGAAAATTATGGCATTAAAGGCCATACTCTTACTTGGATTTCTAACTTCCTTAAGTTACAGCAAAGCAGAGGGTTGTTGGTGGGGTGGTGATTTTCTCGGATTGGGTGGATGTCATCTCTGGTGTCCCCCAAAGGTACTGTTTTAGCGTCCTCTCTATCATTTTTAGTCTATTATTAATGACCTGCCTGATAATATAGAGACTCTTCTGAAGTCAGACTTTTTGCTGACGATTGTTGTTATTTATAGACAGATAAAGAATAAACCTTGACCAGGTTCAACTCCAAAAGGATTTAAACACCCTTTCTGAGTGGGCAAAATAAGTGGAAAATGC
>JAIZAY010001993.1:0-12100 GCA_029531755.1 Holothuria leucospilota | reverse complement strand
TTATGCAGTAGCAACATATTTATGCTGAGGATTTCTTTCTGAATTTAAAATGTAATGCAAAAAGTATTTACAATATCATGAAGATGCACTTCTGGTCAAACTGCTTTCACATGGTATTTAGCAAAGCTTGTTTTAAAGTAAAATTGATAATAATTACTTTTAACAAACAGATAGACACGCCCCCTCCCCAAGTTCTCCCAGATTACAGAGCATGCATCATCTTAGGGATACAGATTCCAGAATTCACTGATGTTTTAATTAGTAAGAACCAGAATGCAAAAATGCATTGAGGTTTCGATGATATATGTTCTATTCCAAATAATGCCATGATGTCCCATATCTTTCAGTCACTGGTCGAAATTTCCCAAGAATTCCCAAGATCATCATCTGGGGTTACAAGAGGTCAAAAAGCAAAATTTCCCAAGAATTCCCAAGATAGTCATCAGGGTCACCACAGGACAAAATGCAAAATATCCCAAGTATTCCCAAGGCCTAACGTTACAGTATAGCCTAGAGGCTATGCTAAATACTTGGCAAGGCCCTAGAAGTAACATTAGCCTAGGTCTAGCCTAGGCCTAGCTATAAGTATAAACCTAGCCTAGGCCTATGCACAGCTGGTCACAGAAATCTCTCTGTAAATACTACAAACTTAGATGATGGGTACCAACATTTGACAGGCAATAACTGCTTTGACTAGCCCTAGCCTAGGCCATAGCTATTACAGTAACCTAGGCCTACCTCTAATAAGTAATATCAGCCCATACATACTATACTACAATTAGGCTAGCCTGTACTGTGGCAGTTAGGCTAGGACTTAGTCACAGGACTAGGACTTTGTCTAGGCCTAGCCCATAAACCTGGAACTCTGCATTAGATTTATGTACTGAGTCTAACGTTATTGTGTGTGTAGGCTAATGTTTGTTGTTGGTTCTGTAACAACACTTAGGCCCAGGCTAGGCCCTAACTGTTAGGCCTAGGCTAGTCCTCAGTAAAGGACTGTGGTCGTTCGCCTACAGCTCTCTATACACAGTCCTTACACCGACCATTGAAAATAGCGGGGGATTGGCCGTCTGTGTAATGGTTGAAATTTGCTGTCTTCTCACAGCAAATTCTGAAAGAAAAATCCTAATTTACTACCAGGGATTTTCTTCTCCAGATCTTACAGGATTATTGCAGCTGTTTTGGATCACTGAGAGTTTCCGGAAAGTGCCAAAAATGTGGAATGAAATCAGCAACTTTTTTGCGCCGTAAATTTACTGTGCGACTTTGGAACTTTGTTTTACAACAGTATGCTAATGAGCTATATCGTTACGTCAGTATAGAATGCCTGCAGAGGCAGTTGCCATGTGTATGTATAGGAACTACAGTAATCAAAAAATGTTGTGCGTGACGTCACAATTTACGCACACGGCATTCTGATGTCAACAAGATATTTCGAACGCTACAGTAAATTGTTAAGAAGCGGCAAAGTTGATGATTTTTAATTCAAATTTTTGGTACATTTTAGAGGTTTAAAGTGATAAAAAACAACTGCAATATAAGTGTAAGACATGGGAAGGAAAAGTTATGGTAGTTTATTAAGACTTTAGGTCCTACCTTTGCAATAAGAAATCAATTTCGACCAGCACTGTGCTGTCGAAGATCCCGGGTTTTCAATGAGTCGGAGTAAGGACCGTGTATAGGGAGCTGTCGGCGACCGGCCATACACGGGCCTTTACTGAGGACTAGGCCTAGGCCTACGTTAAAACTTGATCTGCCTGGTAAATTTTCCACTAAAGTTACTCATACTACTCTGCCACTCTGAAGAGGAGCCATATTACAACATACTGTGATATTCCTGCTGTAATTTTTATTATTCCATTTCTTGGTGCTATTTTTCCAATTCAGTTACAGTCAAATCTAACATTAACGTTGGGCTACTCAGCCAGCTCAACAGACCTTGGCAGGAGTCTGTCACTGCACTCAGAAACTAGCTTTTACCACAGTTTTTGATTGGTTGAAAGTGGATCTGTTTACAACTGATCAACCAATAATATGGTAGCTTATGGAATGTCATGGATCTGCTGCAAACTATCTACTGATTGGTTTAACATCAACTTGTTGACAAAAATTTAACCAATAACAAAACAGCATAGATTACTGGGCTCAAATAAATACACTACAGTACTGTACAGAAAAGTGAAATACTGTAGTCTATTCTCAGTCTTTTGATATGTTGGCTAAAGAATAATAAAGTTCGTGCAAGGACCTATTTACTCATTCAAAATTTGGATTATCAAGGAAAAATCCGTATTCCCATATTTACAATGATTTTCCGTACTGAATATGGAAAGTCCGTGCTGGTTGGGAGCTCTGTCTCAGGGTTTGACCCCCCTGGTGACCCCAGATGACTTTTGACCCCCACCAAAAATGATAAGAGTTCTTCCTCTTACTATAAGGCATCTAAATACAAGGTATGAAATTTATCCAAGCTTCCTACCTCGAGATATCGTGTTAACAAGGTTTTCAGAGTTTGACCCCCGGTGACCCCAGATGACCTTTGACCTCCAACAAAAATGATAGGGTTCTTCCTCTCACCATAATGCATCTACATAATAAGTATGAAATTCATCCAGGCTTCCTACCTCAAGATATTGTGTTAACAATGTTTTCAGGGTTTGACCCCCGGTGACCTTTGACCTCCACCAAAAACATTAGGGTTCTTCCTCTCAATATGGGGGATCCATGTACTACGTTTGAGAACTGTCAGAGGTTCCCTTCTTGAGATATCGTGTTAACAAAGTTTTCAGAGTTTGACCCCCGGTGACCCCAGATGACCTTTGACCTCCACCAAAAGTGAAAGGGTTCTTCCTCTTACCATAACGCATCTACATACAAAGTATGAAATTCACCCAAGCTTCCTACCTCAAGATATTGTGTTAACAATGTTTTCAGGGTTTGACCCCCGGTGACCCCAGGTGACCTTTGACCTCCACCAAAAACAATAGGGTTCTTCCTCTCAGTATGGGGCATCCATGTACTAAGTTTAGGAACTGTCAGAGGTTCCCTTCTTGAGATATTGTGTTAACGAAGTTTTTAGGGTTTGACCCCCGGTGACCCCAGATGACCTTTGACCTCCACCAAAAATGATAGGGTTCTTCCTCTCAATATGGGGCATCCATGTACTATATTTGAGAACTGTCAGAGCTTTCTTTCTTGAGATATCATGTTAACATGGTTTTCAGAGTTTGACCCCCGGTGACCCCAGGTGACCTTTGACCTCCACCAAAAGTGAAAGGGTTCTTCCTCTTAATATGGGGCATCTATGTACCAAGTTTGAGAACTGTAAGAGCTTCCCTTCTTGAGATATCGTGTTAACAAAGTTTTCAGGGTTTGACCCCCGGTGACCCCAGATGACCTTTGACCTCCACTAAAAATGATAGGGTTCTTCCTCTTACCATAACGCATCTACATACTAAGTATGAAATTCATCCAAGCTTCCTACCTCAAGATATTGCGTTAACAATGTTTTCAGGTTTTGACCCCAGGTGACCTTTGACCTCCACCAAAAACAATAGGGTTCTTCCTCTCAATATGGGGCATCTATGTACTAAGTTTGAGAACTGTCAGAGGTTCCCTTCTTGAGATATTGTGTTAACGAAGTTTTTAGGGTTTGACCCCCGGTGACCCCAGATGACCTTTGACCTCCACCAAAAATGATAGGGTTCTTCCTCTTACCGTAACGCATCTACATACAAAGTATGAAATTCATCCAAGCTTCCTATCTCGAGATATTGTGTTAACAAGGTTTTCAGGTTTTGACCCCCGGTGACCCCAGGTGACCTTTGACCCCCACCAAAAACAATAGGGTTCTTCCTCTCAATATGGGGCATCTATGTACCAAGTTTGAAAACTGTCAGAGTTTCCCTTCTTGAGATATCGTGTTAACGAGCAAAGTGTCACAAACACACACACACACACGCACATACACACATACATACACACGCCATCATGACCGCATAGGTTTCTCTTTTCATCGAAACCAAAAATGCTTACCTGTCATTAGGGTCTCGCATGGCAATGTGCAGATTTAGACAGGCATGCCCTGACAGAGTGCCTCTTGTCCACTTTCATATTCATATGTCATTTGTCTCATCTCATCATCCAGAAATGGCTACCCAGAGTATGCAGTGTGCATTCACTCTGAAAAACTTGACATGACAGGTCTGAAACAAAGCTATGAAGCTTGAGAGAATAATCATTTTTTCTCCTGCTTTTTTACCTTTACTTATTTACGCTTCATCGTTAAAAAATATGAAATATACATTTTCTTATAGGTTTTACAGGAATGTTCCAAAAAATATAGGTCCCATTTTGTAATAGGCCTATAGGTTTTTATAGATTTATAGCAATTATAGGTTCACTTGAATGACTGTCAATAGAAAGCCCCCAATATTTAAAATTTCCTCCCAAAAAGAGCCCAAAATTGGTTTCTGACATGCTTGCCCTTGTCAGGGCTTCAGTACTGCCCCCACTGGAAGCTTGGCCCCCCTTGTTGGCCAAATCATGGTGCCACCCTTGGTGACTGTGTTTCATATGTTTAGTTTAGGCATTGAGAATGGGGTAAAGTTAAAATTTAATATTGGGGAGAACCGATGCAGCACTGGAAATCTATCTCAAATGCACTATGAAGATGACCTTTAATAACTTTTTGCTTCAGGTCCATCCATCTTTACAAACCTTGTCATTCTGTGGTCTAAATAAGAAGGTGGGTAAACTGCACTTTGGCCTTTAGTAGATCTATGCCATTCACAAATCAGAAGTAGTACAACTAACAAAATAGTCTTGGTGCATGGTTTTGACTGCTAAACAATTACAGGTCTGTAGCTTTTTTGTTCAATCCCAAACACAATACTGCCTGCCAGGGGAATGTGTGTTAATACACTTATATTGTCTACATGCATGTGTAAAACCACACATCTGCAAACTTTTGCAAATATACAAGTTGACATGGGTATAAAGCTATATATTATACTCACATTTTTAACAAACAAAACTGTAAGTCAACAGTCTGAATACTATGCATTTCATGTTACCAGTGCTTTAGTATGTGACTTAATTCATTGACTTGACTGTGTGAAAGTGAGGTTACATAGGACATAACTGTAACCCTCGTCTTGAAAATGAATATTCATGCTGAAACCAGTGATCTGTTGAGATTAAAACTGGCTGCAAGAATGTAGTGAAACTGTGTGTATAGATTATTATGTTCCTGAGAAAAGGCAAAAGTCTTATTTAATTTTCTTTCCAGGACATAGTTTGAGTACAATGTGTTGATTCCTCACACTGCTAATTGACGTGGGTCCCCTCCTTTACATGACTGTTGTCTCCACAAGGATAATCAGTGTTGTAATCCAGTCACTTGATATGGAGTCTCAAGTCACCTTGAGTCACAAAGTGTTGTGACTCAAGTCATGTGGAGTCTTAAGCAATTTCAGTCAAGTCGAGTCCCATCGGGTCTTCCCTCAGCTCGAGTCGAGTCACTTCGAGTTTTGTAAAGCTTCGGGCCACCTCTAGTCACCTCCAATCAGAATTATTTTTCCCTGAGTTACCTGATATCTTACTTCAAGTCACCTGATCTCATAAGTCAAATCTCTGGTTTTGTAAGTGGATCTTTTGCAGTCCTGCTTCAAGTGCTAATGTCATTGTTTCAATTAAATTTTGAAAGTGTTTGCCCACTTTTTGGGAGGATGGAAGTTGCAAGTTTTCTAATATAATGTGTGGTATTTTACTTGAGTCAGTTTGTGTCATTGTGCACCAAGACACCAGTTAAGTCGAGTCTTTAAGTTAGAGTCATATTGAGTCTTCAGAATTTTATTAAATGGTGACTCAAGTCACGTGGAGTCTTTCGCAAGCGATGAATTGAGTCGAGTTGAGTAATGTATGTTTGTGACTCGAGTCAGACTCGAGTTCTTTAAATCGTGACTTGAGTCACATCCTTGACTTGAGTCATTACAACACTGGGATAAATATTGTCACTGGGATAAATATTGTCTGTCACTACCGTAGTTTGAGCTATGGAATGATGGAACTGAAAAGCACTTCAAAGGTCGATTTCTCTATTCCATGGTAACAGCATGAACATATACTTACATATACTTGCATGAAAGCTGGCCTTTGAAATTTGATGAGGTAATTTCCTTTACATTAGCTAGTTCTGTCACTTATGACATAAGTTTTTAAAACGTAACACAAATTCTTTGCATTTTTTCAGCCTTAGTAATTGGAACAACTGCATGATTTTAAGTAAGAATTATCTGGTGAATGTGTATGAGAAGCTACAAACAAAGCATACAATATTGTGCATGACCAGTAAAGACAGCTCTGTCTTTGATATCTATTCCATTTAAAGACACCTATATCAATTACACATTTTCATAATGCGTAGAAAATTCAAATCGTAAGAAAGTGATTTTAATACTATGAAGATGTTATACTCAAGCATCCACTTTAATTTTTTTTTTTTTTTTTTTTGACAGAACCAACCATGTACACAAAAGGGGAGTTCATCAAATGTAAGTATTCTTTTCTCTACAGTAATCCCGACCTCTTCCACCTTCTTTCCTTTTCCATGAAAATCAGTGTTCATATGAATTCCTATGATGAAAGGCTGCATGAAGCATGGGTGGTATTTCCTCCTCAACATTCATCTTGATACATTTTTATGATCATGGGCTTTGAAAAGTTCCATAGCATGCACACAAAATATATGACTTATCGGTATGTCTGAAAATATAAATTTCTTATTCAGGTTTGTTTGAATACAATGTGTTACCTCCTCACCCTGTTCTGACTACCATGAACTTCATAATTCATCACAAGAGGTCCTCTCCTCTACACAGACTAGCCCCAGCCAACCATCGTCTCCACAAGGCTGAATAGTGTGTGTGTGTGTGTTAGAAGACTCCATAAGGTAGAATACTAGCCACAGATTACTGTACACATTGTCTCCACAAGGCATTATATTGTGTGTTACAAGTCTCCATTAGGCAGATGTTTTACCACAGCAAAGGGGAAGGGCATATAATATTCTCAATGGCTAAATTATTATGCAAGCTCCTTTAATTCTATTCCATTTGAAGGCACCTCTATCAATTACACATTTTCATAATGTGCAGAAAATCCAAATAGCAACAAAGTGATCTTCATACTGTGAGGATGTGAAATGTTAATTACATCCCATTTTATTTGTCCTGACAGAACCAACCATATGTACACGAGGAGAGTTCAACAACTGTAAGTATTCTGATATTTTCTGGCAACCTGTAGTTAAGTTCTAATTTACCACAAAATTCAGTCACCCCATGTTCCCCTACAGTAAACATTTTTTCAGCCCCCCCCCCCTTCATTTCACCCCTGCCCTTTTGCAAGGTAATCAGTGTTTAATATGAATTTCTATAATGAAAGAATGAGGTTTCCTCCTATATGGGTTTCTTTTCTCAATATGCCTCCTTTTTATACATTAACATCCAATAGGAGAATAATGACCTCATCTCCCAACATTTTTTGCCTTCTCTTCTGTTGGTAATGACCTGATAGGTTTGCAGTAAGATGATATGAACCATGGGATACAAAATAATTTCAATGGATAAAACTGTATGGGAATTGTCAGAACAATTACATCTCTGGTCACAAAAAAATGATCATAAACCAAGATAACAAAAGTGCTCAAAAAGTTAACATTAACTACAATTATATTAAATTGTGGTCATTAAGTCTTGTCTAACCAACTCACTAATTTACAAAGCCTTTCTTTCTACAGGAGCAAACACAAACACAGAAAGAGGGTGGAACACCTCCAGTAAGTACATATCATATGTATTATGCACAGCCATGGGGAAGGGGGTGGAGATGGATTGTAAGGAATATTTACAACACAATGTTACAGATATCCACACTTTCTTGCTAGTAAGCAGAACCTTTGCAAAAAGTGGCTGACATATCTTTTGACTTCATTATTACTGTAATCTTAGCTGATTTAATTGAAATCACACTTGACAATGGTCCAAACAGCCATTATTTAATGGATTAAGGGGGTGTAAAGAAAATACCTTCATTGAAATCACTATCACCTGCAACCCACCTTTTCCTTCAGGGAATACAAGATTCCATGCTGTTAGCCTAGGGCTTCCTGATTCTTACTTGAATTACACTGCTGGGTATAGGTACATCCCTGGCATCTCTCCCAACTTTCCTCACCTCACTCTCCCTATTTTGAGATGTTTGCTCTTAGGGTCCTGACAACATAAGTCAATTACTTATTTAGCACAAGCAGCTCTTATACTTATGGTATTTGCCCCAGAGATTTAAGGGCATCTCTTCCTCAAATATATTAAGTGCTTTTGATCAAACTACAGCAACAAAGGTCTATATCCATTCTCATAATACAACTACCAAATAGCATTGCAGGACCTTATACTCTATACTCTCAGATGATTAGGATCATGGGCTTTGAAAACTTTCATAGCATGCACACAAAATGTATGACTTACCTGTTTGTCTGAAAAAATTAATTATCTATTCAGGTTTGTTTGAATACAATGTGTTACCTCCTCACCCTGTTCTGACTACCATGAAGTTCATAACTCATCACAAGAGGTCCTCTCCCCTACACACACTAGCCCCAGCCAACCATTGTCTCCACAAGGATGAATAGTGTGTGTGTGTGTGTTAGAAGACTCCATAAGGCAGAGTGATATTTACTAGTCACAGATTACTGTACACATTGTCTCCACAAGGCATTATATTGTGTGTTACAAGTCTCCATTAGGCAGATTAATGTGTTTTACTACAACAAAGAGTACATACTTATTTTTTAAAAATTTATAAATATTGATAACAAATGTAAGAGTTATCTGTTATGTGTGCAAAGGGGAAGGGCATATAATATTCTCCATGGCTAACTAATTATGCAAGCTCCTTTAAATCTATTCTATTTGAAGGCACCTCTATCAATAACACATTTTCACAAAATGTGCAGAAAATTCAAATAGCAACAAAGTGATCTTCATACTGTGAGGATGTGAAATGTTAATTACATCCAATTTTTTTTTCCTGACAGAACCAACCATGTGTACACGAGGAGAGTTCAACAACTGTAAGTATTCTGATACTTTCATGCAACCTGTAGTTAAGTTCTAATTTACCACAAAATTCAGTCACCCCATGTTCCCCTACAGTAAACACTTTTTCAGCCCCCCATCCCCCCCAACCTACCTTTACCTTCAGGGAATACAAGATTCCATGCTGCTAGCCTAGAGCTTCCTGATTCATACTTGAATTACACTGCTGGGTATAGGTACATCCCTGGCATCTCTCCCAACTTTCCTCACCTCACTCTCCCTATTTTGAGATGTTTGCTCTTAGGGTCCTGACAACACAAGTCAATTACTTATTTAGCACAAGCAGCTCTTATATACTTATGGTATTTGCCCCAGAGATTTAAGGGCATCTCTTCCTCAAATATATTAAGTACTTTTGATCAAACTACTTATGTGAAACCTACAGCAACAAAGGTCTATATCCATTTTCATAATACAACTACCAAACAGCATTGCAGGACCTTATACTCTCAGACGATTAGGATCATGGGTCTTGAAAACTTCCATAGCATGCACACAAAATGTATGACTTACCTGTATGTCTGAAAAAAATTAATTTCCTATTCAGGTTTGTTTGAATACAATGTGTTACCTCTTCACCCTGTTCTGACTACCATGAACTATCTATAATTCATCACAAGAGGTCCTTTCCCCTACACAGACTAGCTCCAGCCAACGATCGTCTCCACAAGGCTGAATAGTGTGTGTGTGTTAGAAGACTTCATAAGGCAGAGTGATATTTACTAGTCACAGATTACTGTACACATTGTCTCCACAAGGCATTATATTTAGGGAATAAAGTCAATGGTGCCCATGTCTCTACATCAGATTCGAACAGGCTATGACGTCACGCATATGGGCTGAGAGACCCGAGGCGAAGCCGAGGGTCTCTGCCTATATGCGTGACGTCATAGCCTGTTCGAATCTGATGTAGAGACATGGGCACCATGACTTTATTCCCATTCATAAATACTTTAATTTCGAGACGTTTAAAAGTGGAAAAGCTTGCTTTTTTAACGATTTTCCATTGATCATGAATTATTCTCCCAAACTGACTAAATTTTCGCAGAGTGCACATAAGACTGCGTATAGGCTGCCTGCTAAATTACGAGCTATGTAATATGTAGGCTATATAATAACTAGCTGCACGCTATAGCTTTGTCGTTTGTAAACACATGGCCATACTTTGTGACGTCTCTTTTCGAATGTGGATTATTTGGAATATTTTGAGCGAGGTCATATTTGAAACGATTTCTCTGTTTGAATTGGAAATGTACTCCGCCTTGACAGTTCCATTAAAACTACATTTGGAGGACTTACTAGCGTGAGGATATGTGGTTTTTGCGATATTGCTCACCGTGACGTTCAACACACTAACGTGCTGCTACGTTGTTGAAAACAAATAACGTTAGGCCAGCGTTTGTCCTAGCCTTAACCTAGGCTAATTATCGTTAGGCTACGCTGTTGTTTTCGAATGGTGAGCCAGTTCGAATAAGACTCGTACTAGACGAAGTCTCCTTACCCGAGTGTCATTTGGAAGCAATTTCCATCCTGCGATTTTGTGATACAAAGGAGACTTTTCAAATGTGATCTAAAAGTGTTTACATCTGTGGACTGACAATATTGATACTGTTTCGGATCAAAGTAAAACCAGCGTGCTTAGCCAGCAGGAAAGTTATCATCACTGTGCTAGGGCCTCACGTTAGTTGCTTTACTTGGTGCCTGTAAGATAATAGACACTAACGTTAGTGGTTGGAAATGTCATCGCAGAGAGCTTTGTTCTTTACGAGTGGAACATAAACCAGACCAGATTTCTTTACTGACGTTCGAGCTTTTCTCTACAAAAAAGAATGTAGGAATACCGCAATTTGGATAGGTTTGTATTGATGCAGTACTTTGGATCATTAGGCCTGCTATTGGCATATTGAAGACAGTAAGCCCCCGGCCATCGTTTCCATAGCATATATTCTATTCTTCGATTGAAAATCCCCTTGATGATTTTGGAGCTATATTTCTTTGAAACATAGTGCTAGCAGAATACGTAGTGTGGGCCAATGCTTATATCTTTCTGGAATATTGAAAGATGAGTTTTAAGGTTAGTGAGTGCTCATCACTCATTTTAAAACTTGTATTTATATTATTTACCCATTCCCTAGATAAAGGTAATTATTACTGGGGTAAGAAATGCTGATATAATTTCTTCTTATCGCGATGCGTACCAAAATCAAGCGGACGCACGATAGCATTTGACACGCTTTTTTAAAGTCTAAACGTTAGATGCCTCGGCTAGGGCCTAGGCCTGTAAAACCACCTTACTCAGCGTGAATCACTAATCAACTTTAAATTCTCTTGAAAAGACCTGAAATATCGTTTGTAGCCTAGAAGCTGATTATTTGTTTGGATGTGCATACACATTGCTGTCAACCAAAATATATTATTGGATATTTGGACAGTTACTGAAAAAAAAAATTACAGTTGAAGGCCACAGGCCTACCTAGCCTATACAAACAAACTGCTTACTGTAGTGTTAGAGCTGTGTTTACAGTCATGTTGATCAAAAAGTTGCTCTCCATACACCCTATGTCTCTACACTGGATTAGAACATGGGTAACTGACCAATCACAAGCCAGCATTCTCAAAAAGTATTTATGAATGTGTGTTACAAGTCTCCATTAGGCAGATTAAAGGCCCGGTCACACTACAGCGATTCCGAATTCGGATTCGGATCCGATTTTTTCTGAATAAAAAAAACAAAATCGGAAATAGTGGATTGATCTATGAGGATATGGTACGACACTACAACGACCGTCGGGTTTGATTCGCGGGATTGCTTTACGATCAAGTATTCCAATCCGATATTTTTTTGATTCGGATAGCAGAGGCGATTTTTATCGCGGGAAAAAAGCTATCGATTTTCGTACTTATGGCCAATCATCGCTGGCCACACGACCAACATGGCC